>CM068744.1:0-30000 GCA_035084275.1 Hydrolagus colliei | reverse complement strand
TGAGAAATGAGTGGGGTGTGGAAAGATGTATAAAGGAGAGAGAGGTAAGCTTACTCCGGGGGGTTCGGGTCTTTGCTAGGAACCTTGATTGGGTTATCCGAGGATCCCGGTTCCGCGGCCTACTCTCGTGGCTATGCCATCCTTAGGGTTAGGGTTAGGGTTAGGGTTAGGGTTAGGGTTAGGGTTAGGGTTAGGGTTAGGGTTAGGGTTAGGGTTAGGGTTAGGGTTAGGGTTAGGGTTAGGGTTAGGGTTAGGGTTAGGGTTAGGGTTAGGGTTAGGGTTAGGGTTAGGGTTAGGTTTTTTAAATTTCGGGGATCATTGGTACACATAGGCTTGTGTTTTCTTGCCCGTGCCCTGTGCTGGGCCTTGTCAAATTACGTTAGGGCTCATGAATGTGTTGAGGTTTTTTTTAAGAAAACAATATTGTTTTTTTTAAAAAATGAGGGAGAAATATTTTTTTGGGGGGGGTTTTAGGGGGGGGAAAAAATTAGGCATACTTAGGGTTCTTGTTTTAGGGTTAGGGTAAGTTTTTTAGGGGTTAGCGGTTAGTAATTAGGAGTTATTTTCGGTGCTATTGAAATTGTGGTTACTTGGGGTGTTATTGTAAGGTGGGGTTCGGTTAGTTGGGGTGTGGTAGGGGGATGGGTGGGGGTGGGGTGTGTGTAGAGGGGGTGGGTTTCTACCCATTCTGATAATATGTTGTCTAGCCCTATCTGCTGTTGAGATTCTAAATTTATGTTTAAGGGCCTTCCTTGCCCAGGAGGTTGCCACTGTGAGGGCTTCCTCCACTCGATCAATCTGTCCTATTGATATAATCTCATTGTTTAATTGAATTACACTATCTTCATAATGTTTGATTAGGGTTAGGGTTAGGGTTAGGGTTAGGGTTAGGGTTAGGGTTAGGGTTAGGGTTAGGGTTAGGGTTAGGGTTAGGGTTAGGGTTAGGGTTAGGGTTAGGGTTAGGGTTAGGGTTAGGGTTAGGGTTAGGGTTAGGGTTAGGGTTAGGGTTAGGGTTAGGGTTAGGGTTAGGGTTAGGGTTAGGGTTAGGGTTAGGGTTAGGGTTAGGGTTAGGGTTAGGGTTAGGGTTAGGGTTAGGGTTAGGGTTAGGGTTAGGGTTAGGGTTAGGGTTAGGGTTAGGGTTAGGGTTAGGGTTAGGGTTAGGGTTAGGGTTAGGGTTAGGGTTAGGGTTAGGGTTAGGGTTAGGGTTAGGGTTAGGGTTAGGGTTAGGGTTAGGGTTAGGGTTAGGGTTAGGGTTAGGGTTAGGGTTAGGGTTAGGGTTAGGGTTAGGGTTAGGGTTAGGGTTAGGGTTAGGGTTAGGGTTAGGGTTAGGGTTAGGGTTAGGGTTAGGGTTAGGGTTAGGGTTAGGGTTAGGGTTAGGGTTAGGGTTAGGGTTAGGGTTAGGGTTAGGGTTAGGGTTAGGGTTAGGGTTAGGGTTAGGGTTAGGGTTAGGGTTAGGGTTAGGGTTAGGGTTAGGGTTAGGGTTAGGGTTAGGGTTAGGGTTAGGGTTAGGGTTAGGGTTAGGGTTAGGGTTAGGGTTAGGGTTAGGGTTAGGGTTAGGGTTAGGGTTAGGGTTAGGGTTAGGGTTAGGGTTAGGGTTAGGGTTAGGGTTAGGGTTAGGGTTAGGGTTAGGGTTAGGGTTAGGGTTAGGGTTAGGGTTAGGGTTAGGGTTAGGGTTAGGGTTAGGGTTAGGGTTAGGGTTAGGGTTAGGGTTAGGGTTAGGGTTAGGGTTAGGGTTAGGGTTAGGGTTAGGGTTAGGGTTAGGGTTAGGGTTAGGGTTAGGGTTAGGGTTAGGGTTAGGGTTAGGGTTAGGGTTAGGGTTAGGGTTAGGGTTAGGGTTAGGGTTAGGGTTAGGGTTAGGGTTAGGGTTAGGGTTAGGGTTAGGGTTAGGGTTAGGGTTAGGGTTAGGGTTAGGGTTAGGGTTAGGGTTAGGGTTAGGGTTAGGGTTAGGGTTAGGGTTAGGGTTAGGGTTAGGGTTAGGGTTAGGGTTAGGGTTAGGGTTAGGGTTAGGGTTAGGGTTAGGGTTAGGGTTAGGGTTAGGGTTAGGGTTAGGGTTAGGGTTAGGGTTAGGGTTAGGGTTAGGGTTAGGGTTAGGGTTAGGGTTAGGGTTAGGGTTAGGGTTAGGGTTAGGGTTAGGGTTAGGGTTAGGGTTAGGGTTAGGGTTAGGGTTAGGGTTAGGGTTAGGGTTAGGGTTAGGGTTAGGGTTAGGGTTAGGGTTAGGGTTAGGGTTAGGGTTAGGGTTAGGGTTAGGGTTAGGGTTAGGGTTAGGGTTAGGGTTAGGGTTAGGGTTAGGGTTAGGGTTAGGGTTAGGGTTAGGGTTAGGGTTAGGGTTAGGGTTAGGGTTAGGGTTAGGGTTAGGGTTAGGGTTAGGGTTAGGGTTAGGGTTAGGGTTAGGGTTAGGGTTAGGGTTAGGGTTAGGGTTAGGGTTAGGGTTAGGGTTAGGGTTAGGGTTAGGGTTAGGGTTAGGGTTAGGGTTAGGGTTAGGGTTAGGGTTAGGGTTAGGGTTAGGGTTAGGGTTAGGGTTAGGGTTAGGGTTAGGGTTAGGGTTAGGGTTAGGGTTAGGGTTAGGGTTAGGGTTAGGGTTAGGGTTAGGGTTAGGGTTAGGGTTAGGGTTAGGGTTAGGGTTAGGGTTAGGGTTAGGGTTAGGGTTAGGGTTAGGGTTAGGGTTAGGGTTAGGGTTAGGGTTAGGGTTAGGGTTAGGGTTAGGGTTAGGGTTAGGGTTAGGGTTAGGGTTAGGGTTAGGGTTAGGGTTAGGGTTAGGGTTAGGGTTAGGGTTAGGGTTAGGGTTAGGGTTAGGGTTAGGGTTAGGGTTAGGGTTAGGGTTAGGGTTAGGGTTAGGGTTAGGGTTAGGGTTAGGGTTAGGGTTAGGGTTAGGGTTAGGGTTAGGGTTAGGGTTAGGGTTAGGGTTAGGGTTAGGGTTAGGGTTAGGGTTAGGGTTAGGGTTAGGGTTAGGGTTAGGGTTAGGGTTAGGGTTAGGGTTAGGGTTAGGGTTAGGGTTAGGGTTAGGGTTAGGGTTAGGGTTAGGGTTAGGGTTAGGGTTAGGGTTAGGGTTAGGGTTAGGGTTAGGGTTAGGGTTAGGGTTAGGGTTAGGGTTAGGGTTAGGGTTAGGGTTAGGGTTAGGGTTAGGGTTAGGGTTAGGGTTAGGGTTAGGGTTAGGGTTAGGGTTAGGGTTAGGGTTAGGGTTAGGGTTAGGGTTAGGGTTAGGGTTAGGGTTAGGGTTAGGGTTAGGGTTAGGGTTAGGGTTAGGGTTAGGGTTAGGGTTAGGGTTAGGGTTAGGGTTAGGGTTAGGGTTAGGGTTAGGGTTAGGGTTAGGGTTAGGGTTAGGGTTAGGGTTAGGGTTAGGGTTAGGGTTAGGGTTAGGGTTAGGGTTAGGGTTAGGGTTAGGGTTAGGGTTAGGGTTAGGGTTAGGGTTAGGGTTAGGGTTAGGGTTAGGGTTAGGGTTAGGGTTAGGGTTAGGGTTAGGGTTAGGGTTAGGGTTAGGGTTAGGGTTAGGGTTAGGGTTAGGGTTAGGGTTAGGGTTAGGGTTAGGGTTAGGGTTAGGGTTAGGGTTAGGGTTAGGGTTAGGGTTAGGGTTAGGGTTAGGGTTAGGGTTAGGGTTAGGGTTAGGGTTAGGGTTAGGGTTAGGGTTAGGGTTAGGGTTAGGGTTAGGGTTAGGGTTAGGGTTAGGGTTAGGGTTAGGGTTAGGGTTAGGGTTAGGGTTAGGGTTAGGGTTAGGGTTAGGGTTAGGGTTAGGGTTAGGGTTAGGGTTAGGGTTAGGGTTAGGGTTAGGGTTAGGGTTAGGGTTAGGGTTAGGGTTAGGGTTAGGGTTAGGGTTAGGGTTAGGGTTAGGGTTAGGGTTAGGGTTAGGGTTAGGGTTAGGGTTAGGGTTAGGGTTAGGGTTAGGGTTAGGGTTAGGGTTAGGGTTAGGGTTAGGGTTAGGGTTAGGGTTAGGGTTAGGGTTAGGGTTAGGGTTAGGGTTAGGGTTAGGGTTAGGGTTAGGGTTAGGGTTAGGGTTAGGGTTAGGGTTAGGGTTAGGGTTAGGGTTAGGGTTAGGGTTAGGGTTAGGGTTAGGGTTAGGGTTAGGGTTAGGGTTAGGGTTAGGGTTAGGGTTAGGGTTAGGGTTAGGGTTAGGGTTAGGGTTAGGGTTAGGGTTAGGGTTAGGGTTAGGGTTAGGGTTAGGGTTAGGGTTAGGGTTAGGGTTAGGGTTAGGGTTAGGGTTAGGGTTAGGGTTAGGGTTAGGGTTAGGGTTAGGGTTAGGGTTAGGGTTAGGGTTAGGGTTAGGGTTAGGGTTAGGGTTAGGGTTAGGGTTAGGGTTAGGGTTAGGGTTAGGGTTAGGGTTAGGGTTAGGGTTAGGGTTAGGGTTAGGGTTAGGGTTAGGGTTAGGGTTAGGGTTAGGGTTAGGGTTAGGGTTAGGGTTAGGGTTAGGGTTAGGGTTAGGGTTAGGGTTAGGGTTAGGGTTAGGGTTAGGGTTAGGGTTAGGGTTAGGGTTAGGGTTAGGGTTAGGGTTAGGGTTAGGGTTAGGGTTAGGTTTTTTAAATTTCGGGGATCATTGGTACACATATGCTTGTGTTTTCTTGCCCGTGCCCTGTGCTGGGCCTTGTCAAATTACGTTAGGGCTCATGAATGTGTTGAGGGTTTTTTTTAAGAAAACAATATTGTTTTTTTTAAAAATGAGGGAGAAATATTTTTTTGGGGGGGGTTTTTAGGGGGGGGAAAAAATTAGGCATACTTAGGGTTCTTGTTTTAGGGTTAGGGTAAGTTTTTTAGGGGTTAGCGGTTAGTAATTAGGAGTTATTTTCGGTGCTATTGAAATTGTGGTTACTTGGGGTGTTATTGTAAGGTGGGGTTCGGTTAGTTGGGGTGTGGTAGGGGGATGGATGGGGGTGGGGTGGGGTGTGTGTAGAGGGGGTGGGTTTCTACCCATTCTGATAATATGTTGTCTAGCCCTATCTGCTGTTGAGATTCTAAATTTATGTTTAAGGGCCTTCCTTGCCCAGGAGGTTGCCACTGTGAGGGCTTCCTCCACTCGATCAATCTGTCCTATTGATATAATCTCATTGTTTAATTGAATTACACTATCTTCATAATGTTTGATTAGGGTATTGCGGGTCTCTTTTGCCCACCTCTCTGCATTCCTGTTTAATTTGCAGAGGGTCTCTTTTGAAGGCATAGCCGGTTTAATAAATTCTGTTAATTTCTCTACTTGGTTCCGAATTCCCTTCGGGGGGGTGTCTTTATTCTTTAGAATAATTAAATGATGGTATGTCTGCATCCTTAGGGTTAGGGTTAGGGTTAGGGTTAGGGTTAGGGTTAGGGTTAGGGTTAGGGTTAGGGTTAGGGTTAGGGTTAGGGTTAGGGTTAGGGTTAGGGTTAGGGTTAGGGTTAGGGTTAGGGTTAGGGTTAGGGTTAGGGTTAGGGTTAGGGTTAGGGTTAGGGTTAGGGTTAGGGTTAGGGTTAGGGTTAGGGTTAGGGTTAGGGTTAGGGTTAGGGTTAGGGTTAGGGTTAGGGTTAGGGTTAGGGTTAGGGTTAGGGTTAGGGTTAGGTTTTTTAAATTTCGGGGATCATTGGTACACATATGCTTGGGTTAGGGTTAGGGTTAGGGTTAGGGTTAGGGTTAGGGTTAGGGTTAGGGTTAGGGTTAGGGCGTTAGGGTTAGGGTTAGGGTTAGGGTTAGGGTTAGGGTTAGGGTTAGGGTTAGGGTTAGGGTTAGGGTTAGGGTTAGGGTTAGGGTTAGGGTTAGGGTTAGGGTTAGGGTTAGGGTTAGGGTTAGGGTTAGGGTTAGGGTTAGGGTTAGGGTTAGGGTTAGGGTTAGGGTTAGGGTTAGGGTTAGGGTTAGGGTTAGGGTTAGGGTTAGGGTTAGGGTTAGGGTTAGGGTTAGGGTTAGGGTTAGGGTTAGGGTTAGGGTTAGGGTTAGGGTTAGGGTTAGGGTTAGGTTTTTTAAATTTCGGGGATCATTGGTACACATATGCTTGTGTTTTCTTGCCCGTGCCCTGTGCTGGGCCTTGTCAAATTACGTTAGGGCTCATGAATGTGTTGAGGGTTTTTTTTAAGAAAACAATATTGTTTTTTTTAAAAATGAGGGAGAAATATTTTTTTGGGGGGGGTTTTTAGGGGGGGAAAAAATTAGGCATACTTAGGGTTCTTGTTTTAGGGTTAGGGTAAGTTTTTTAGGGGTTAGCGGTTAGTAATTAGGAGTTATTTTCGGTGCTATTGAAATTGTGGTTACTTGGGGTGTTATTGTAAGGTGGGGTTCGGTTAGTTGGGGTGTGGTAGGGGGATGGGTGGGGGTGGGGTGGCGTGTGTGTAGAGGGGGTGGGTTTCTACCCATTCTGATAATATGTTGTCTAGCCCTATCTGCTGTTGAGATTCTAAGTTTATGTTTAAGGGCCTTCCTTGCCCAGGAGGTTGCCACTGTGAGGGCTTCCTCCACTCGATCAATCTGTCCTATTGATATAATCTCATTGTTTAATTGAATTACACTATCTTCATAATGTTTGATTAGGGTATTGCGGGTCTCTTTTGCCCACCTCTCTGCATTCCTGTTTAATTTGCAGAGGGTCTCTTTTGAAGGCATAGCCGGTTTAATAAATTCTGTTAATTTCTCTACTTGGTTCCGAATTCCCTTCGGGGGGGTGTCTTTATTCTTTAGAATAATTAAATGATGGTATGTCTGCATCAATCTAAAAAAGGCCCTCACTGTCCTTGTGAATGTGTCCTGGTGTGTGTTATTTTGAGACCCACCCAAGTCACTCAGATACGTTCGGTTACATTTCTGTAACTTGCATTAAGTCCGTATCATGTTGTGAGAAATGAGTGGGGTGTGGAAAGATGTATAAAGGAGAGAGAGGTAAGCTTACTCCGGGGGGTTCGGGTCTTTGCTAGGAACCTTGATTGGGTTATCCGAGGATCCCGGTTCCGCGGCCTACTCTCGTGGCTATGCCATCCTTAGGGTTAGGGTTAGGGTTAGGGTTAGGGTTAGGGTTAGGGTTAGGGTTAGGGTTAGGGTTAGGGTTAGGGTTAGGGTTAGGGTTAGGGTTAGGGTTAGGGTTAGGGTTAGGGTTAGGGTTAGGGTTAGGGTTAGGGTTAGGGTTAGGTTTTTTAAATTTCGGGGATCATTGGTACACATAGGCTTGTGTTTTCTTGCCCGTGCCCTGTGCTGGGCCTTGTCAAATTACGTTAGGGCTCATGAATGTGTTGAGGTTTTTTTTAAGAAAACAATATTGTTTTTTTTAAAAAATGAGGGAGAAATATTTTTTTGGGGGGGGTTTTAGGGGGGGGAAAAAATTAGGCATACTTAGGGTTCTTGTTTTAGGGTTAGGGTAAGTTTTTTAGGGGTTAGCGGTTAGTAATTAGGAGTTATTTTCGGTGCTATTGAAATTGTGGTTACTTGGGGTGTTATTGTAAGGTGGGGTTCGGTTAGTTGGGGTGTGGTAGGGGGATGGGTGGGGGTGGGGTGTGTGTAGAGGGGGTGGGTTTCTACCCATTCTGATAATATGTTGTCTAGCCCTATCTGCTGTTGAGATTCTAAATTTATGTTTAAGGGCCTTCCTTGCCCAGGAGGTTGCCACTGTGAGGGCTTCCTCCACTCGATCAATCTGTCCTATTGATATAATCTCATTGTTTAATTGAATTACACTATCTTCATAATGTTTGATTAGGGTTAGGGTTAGGGTTAGGGTTAGGGTTAGGGTTAGGGTTAGGGTTAGGGTTAGGGTTAGGGTTAGGGTTAGGGTTAGGGTTAGGGTTAGGGTTAGGGTTAGGGTTAGGGTTAGGGTTAGGGTTAGGGTTAGGGTTAGGGTTAGGGTTAGGGTTAGGGTTAGGGTTAGGGTTAGGGTTAGGGTTAGGTTTTTTAAATTTCGGGGATCATTGGTACACATAGGCTTGTGTTTTCTTGCCCGTGCCCTGTGCTGGGCCTTGTCAAATTACGTTAGGGCTCATGAATGTGTTGAGGTTTTTTTTAAGAAAACAATATTGTTTTTTTTTTTTTTTTAAAAATGAGGGAGAAATATTTTTTTTTGGGGGGTTTTAGGGGGGGGAAAAAATTAGGCATGCTTAGGGTTCTTGTTTTAGGGTTAGGGTAAGTTTTTTAGGGGTTAGCGGTTAGTAATTAGGAGTTATTTTCGGTGCTATTGAAATTGTGGTTACTTGGGGTGTTATTGTAAGGTGGGGTTCGGTTAGTTGGGGTGTGGTAGGGGGATGGGTGGGGGTGGGGTGTGTGTAGAGGGGGTGGGTTTCTACCCATTCTGATAATATGTTGTCTAGCCCTATCTGCTGTTGAGATTCTAAATTTATGTTTAAGGGCCTTCCTTGCCCAGGAGGTTGCCACTGTGAGGGCTTCCTCCACTCGATCAATCTGTCCTATTGATATAATCTCATTGTTTAATTGAATTACACTATCTTCATAATGTTTGATTAGGGTATTGCGGGTCTCTTTTGCCCACCTCTCTGCATTCCTGTTTAATTTGCAGAGGGTCTCTTTTGAAGGCATAGCCGGTTTAATAAATTCTGTTAATTTCTCTACTTGGTTCCGAATTCCCTTCGGGGGGGTGTCTTTATTCTTTAGAATAATTAAATGATGGTATGTCTGCATCAATCTAAAAAAGGCCCTCACTGTCCTTGTGAATGTGTCCTGGTGTGTGTTATTTTGAGACCCACCCAAGTCACTCAGATACGTTCGGTTACATTTCTGTAACTTGCATTAAGTCCGTATCATGTTGTGAGAAATGAGTGGGGTGTGGAAAGATGTATAAAAGAGAGAGAGGTAAGCTTACTCCGGGGGGTTCGGGTCTTTGCTAGGAACCTTGATTGGGTTATCCGAGGATCCCGGTTCCGCGGCCTACTCTCGTGGCTTTCGACTTTCCCCTGCCCGGGTAGCTGGAAAAGAGGCTAAACAAAAGGGGTGGGTTTAAGGGGAAAAAAAGCTAAACAAAGGGGGTGGGTTTAAGCGGAAAAAAAATAAAGAGTGAAAAAAAAGTAATTATTAAGGAGGAAAAAGAATTATTAATTGATGACAGAGTGGAAAAAAAAGGAAAAGGAAAACCAGAAATCCACTACACAAAATATACCGAGGGTCGAGGTCTAACGATCCCAACTCGGCAATACCGGCTCTCTGCGGTTTAAAACGCCCACCTCAGCCACACCGGCTCTCTGTGGTTTAAAGCGTTTTCTGTGCTGGAAACTGGAAAGGAGGAGAAATAATTATTGAATAAAAGAATTCTTAATCAATAACCATTAAAGAAATTAAAACTGGAAAAGAGGAGAAATAATTATTAAATAAGAAAAAAAATTCTTAATTAATAACTATTAAGGAAGTTAAAACTGGAAAGGAGGAAAAGTAATTATTAAAAAGAATTATTAACTAATAAGAGTGGAAAAAAAAGGGGGGAAAAAAGAGAACAAAAAATCCATTACACAAAATATACCGAGGGTCGAGGTCTAACGATCCCAACTCGGTAACACCGGCTCTCTGCGGTTTAAAACGCCCACCTCAGCCACACCGGCTCTCTGTGGTTTAAAGCGCTTTCTGTGCTGGAAACTGGAAAGGAGGAGAAATAATTATTAAAGAGGAAAAAGAATTCTTAATTGATAACTATTAAAGAAGGAAAAGAATTATTAATTGAAAACTCCCCCGACGTTTCGCCAATACCTGTGGCTTTTTCAAGGAGGTTTTTCAGAAATGATTCTTAATTTACTAAACATTTATACCTGGGTGAGAGAGGTGACAGAGAGAGAGAGAGAAGATAAAGTGTTTTCAGAGTGAGAGCACAGGGTGTGCTTAGGTGTTAAAGTGTTAATGGCTACCCTCCATGTATTTCTGTTCCTGCGTTCCTTTAATGGCTATCCTGTGAAACCCTTGGTTCTTTTGTCAGCAGAAATGCCCTGTCTGTTTAAACCGGTGTTATTTCTGTTTAAAACCGGTGTTACTTCCACTATCTAGGGAACAAGTCATTTAGCTCGTCTCAGGTATTTACTACGCATTGTTTGCATGGAGATTTAAATTAAATTAAATTATACTCTCTCCGGTTCCCCCTAGTGGTATTAAAAGTTTCAGCTTTAAGTTTGTTTCAAAAAAGGAATCCTATGGCCTATTCCAGCTATTGTGAAAAAATTAGATAGGTTATGCTACTTAAAAATAGGTGGCTTTGTTAAAAAAATCTAACCTGCGTTTTTTTGGGGGGGGGAAAAAGGAAGGTAAGGGATTCTGTTGTTGCCTCGGACTTCCCTGTGCTGGGAATGTCGGCCTGGGTACACATTCAATCCTAGCCCGCTCGTAATTTGTGATCCCACTTTTCTGGCAGCACGAATGATTCTCTCAAACTTTCTTTTGGAAAGTTGTACACAGTAGCAGCCACGTTCTTGGCTTATTTCCTGTGTTACACCTGTCTTGGTTTTATCATCGGGAAACACTCGTGGCACTTGCAGGGGTTAGGTTTTTTAAATTTCGGGGATCATTGGTACACATAGGCTTGTGTTTTCTTGCCCGTGCCCTGTGCTGGGCCTTGTCAAATTACGTTAGGGCTCATGAATGTGTTGAGGTTTTTTTTAAGAAAACAATATTGTTTTTTTTTTTTTTTTAAAATGAGGGAGAAATATTTTTTTTGGGGGGGTTTTAGGGGGGGGAAAAAATTAGGCATGCTTAGGGTTCTTGTTTTAGGGTTAGGGTAAGTTTTTTAGGGGTTAGCGGTTAGTAATTAGGAGTTATTTTCGGTGCTATTGAAATTGTGGTTACTTGGGGTGTTATTGTAAGGTGGGGTTCGGTTAGTTGGGGTGTGGTAGGGGGATGGGTGGGGGTGGGGTGTGTGTAGAGGGGGTGGGTTTCTACCCATTCTGATAATATGTTGTCTAGCCCTATCTGCTGTTGAGATTCTAAATTTATGTTTAAGGGCCTTCCTTGCCCAGGAGGTTGCCACTGTGAGGGCTTCCTCCACTCGATCAATCTGTCCTATTGATATAATCTCATTGTTTAATTGAATTACACTATCTTCATAATGTTTGATTAGGGTATTGCGGGTCTCTTTTGCCCACCTCTCTGCATTCCTGTTTAATTTGCAGAGGGTCTCTTTTGAAGGCATAGCCGGTTTAATAAATTCTGTTAATTTCTCTACTTGGTTCCGAATTCCCTTCGGGGGGGTGTCTTTATTCTTTAGAATAATTAAATGATGGTATGTCTGCATCAATCTAAAAAAGGCCCTCACTGTCCTTGTGAATGTGTCCTGGTGTGTGTTATTTTGAGACCCACCCAAGTCACTCAGATACGTTCGGTTACATTTCTGTAACTTGCATTAAGTCCGTATCATGTTGTGAGAAATGAGTGGGGTGTGGAAAGATGTATAAAAGAGAGAGAGGTAAGCTTACTCCGGGGGGTTCGGGTCTTTGCTAGGAACCTTGATTGGGTTATCCGAGGATCCCGGTTCCGCGGCCTACTCTCGTGGCTTTCGACTTTCCCCTGCCCGGGTAGCTGGAAAAGAGGCTAAACAAAAGGGGTGGGTTTAAGGGGAAAAAAAGCTAAACAAAGGGGGTGGGTTTAAGCGGAAAAAAAATAAAGAGTGAAAAAAAAGTAATTATTAAGGAGGAAAAAGAATTATTAATTGATGACAGAGTGGAAAAAAAAGGAAAAGGAAAACCAGAAATCCACTACACAAAATATACCGAGGGTCGAGGTCTAACGATCCCAACTCGGCAATACCGGCTCTCTGCGGTTTAAAACGCCCACCTCAGCCACACCGGCTCTCTGTGGTTTAAAGCGTTTTCTGTGCTGGAAACTGGAAAGGAGGAGAAATAATTATTGAATAAAAGAATTCTTAATCAATAACCATTAAAGAAATTAAAACTGGAAAAGAGGAGAAATAATTATTAAATAAGAAAAAAAATTCTTAATTAATAACTATTAAGGAAGTTAAAACTGGAAAGGAGGAAAAGTAATTATTAAAAAGAATTATTAACTAATAAGAGTGGAAAAAAAAGGGGGGAAAAAAGAGAACAAAAAATCCATTACACAAAATATACCGAGGGTCGAGGTCTAACGATCCCAACTCGGTAACACCGGCTCTCTGCGGTTTAAAACGCCCACCTCAGCCACACCGGCTCTCTGTGGTTTAAAGCGCTTTCTGTGCTGGAAACTGGAAAGGAGGAGAAATAATTATTAAAGAGGAAAAAGAATTCTTAATTGATAACTATTAAAGAAGGAAAAGAATTATTAATTGAAAACTCCCCCGACGTTTCGCCAATACCTGTGGCTTTTTCAAGGAGGTTTTTCAGAAATGATTCTTAATTTACTAAACATTTATACCTGGGTGAGAGAGGTGACAGAGAGAGAGAGAGAAGATAAAGTGTTTTCAGAGTGAGAGCACAGGGTGTGCTTAGGTGTTAAAGTGTTAATGGCTACCCTCCATGTATTTCTGTTCCTGCGTTCCTTTAATGGCTATCCTGTGAAACCCTTGGTTCTTTTGTCAGCAGAAATGCCCTGTCTGTTTAAACCGGTGTTATTTCTGTTTAAAACCGGTGTTACTTCCACTATCTAGGGAACAAGTCATTTAGCTCGTCTCAGGTATTTACTACGCATTGTTTGCATGGAGATTTAAATTAAATTAAATTATACTCTCTCCGGTTCCCCCTAGTGGTATTAAAAGTTTCAGCTTTAAGTTTGTTTCAAAAAAGGAATCCTATGGCCTATTCCAGCTATTGTGAAAAAATTAGATAGGTTATGCTACTTAAAAATAGGTGGCTTTGTTAAAAAAATCTAACCTGCGTTTTTTTGGGGGGGGGAAAAAGGAAGGTAAGGGATTCTGTTGTTGCCTCGGACTTCCCTGTGCTGGGAATGTCGGCCTGGGTACACATTCAATCCTAGCCCGCTCGTAATTTGTGATCCCACTTTTCTGGCAGCACGAATGATTCTCTCAAACTTTCTTTTGGAAAGTTGTACACAGTAGCAGCCACGTTCTTGGCTTATTTCCTGTGTTACACCTGTCTTGGTTTTATCATCGGGAAACACTCGTGGCACTTGCAGGGGTTAGGTTTTTTAAATTTCGGGGATCATTGGTACACATAGGCTTGTGTTTTCTTGCCCGTGCCCTGTGCTGGGCCTTGTCAAATTACGTTAGGGCTCATGAATGTGTTGAGGTTTTTTTTAAGAAAACAATATTGTTTTTTTTTTTAAAAATGAGGGAGAAATATTTTTTTTGGGGGGGTTTTAGGGGGGGGAAAAAATTAGGCATGCTTAGGGTTCTTGTTTTAGGGTTAGGGTAAGTTTTTTAGGGGTTAGCGGTTAGTAATTAGGAGTTATTTTCGGTGCTATTGAAATTGTGGTTACTTGGGGTGTTATTGTAAGGTGGGGTTCGGTTAGTTGGGGTGTGGTAGGGGGATGGGTGGGGGTGGGGTGTGTGTAGAGGGGGTGGGTTTCTACCCATTCTGATAATATGTTGTCTAGCCCTATCTGCTGTTGAGATTCTAAATTTATGTTTAAGGGCCTTCCTTGCCCAGGAGGTTGCCACTGTGAGGGCTTCCTCCACTCGATCAATCTGTCCTATTGATATAATCTCATTGTTTAATTGAATTACACTATCTTCATAATGTTTGATTAGGGTATTGCGGGTCTCTTTTGCCCACCTCTCTGCATTCCTGTTTAATTTGCAGAGGGTCTCTTTTGAAGGCATAGCCGGTTTAATAAATTCTGTTAATTTCTCTACTTGGTTCCGAATTCCCTTCGGGGGGGTGTCTTTATTCTTTAGAATAATTAAATGATGGTATGTCTGCATCAATCTAAAAAAGGCCCTCACTGTCCTTGTGAATGTGTCCTGGTGTGTGTTATTTTGAGACCCACCCAAGTCACTCAGATACGTTCGGTTACATTTCTGTAACTTGCATTAAGTCCGTATCATGTTGTGAGAAATGAGTGGGGTGTGGAAAGATGTATAAAAGAGAGAGAGGTAAGCTTACTCCGGGGGGTTCGGGTCTTTGCTAGGAACCTTGATTGGGTTATCCGAGGATCCCGGTTCCGCGGCCTACTCTCGTGGCTTTCGACTTTCCCCTGCCCGGGTAGCTGGAAAAGAGGCTAAACAAAAGGGGTGGGTTTAAGGGGAAAAAAAGCTAAACAAAGGGGGTGGGTTTAAGCGGAAAAAAAATAAAGAGTGAAAAAAAAGTAATTATTAAGGAGGAAAAAGAATTATTAATTGATGACAGAGTGGAAAAAAAAGGAAAAGGAAAACCAGAAATCCACTACACAAAATATACCGAGGGTCGAGGTCTAACGATCCCAACTCGGCAATACCGGCTCTCTGCGGTTTAAAACGCCCACCTCAGCCACACCGGCTCTCTGTGGTTTAAAGCGTTTTCTGTGCTGGAAACTGGAAAGGAGGAGAAATAATTATTGAATAAAAGAATTCTTAATCAATAACCATTAAAGAAATTAAAACTGGAAAAGAGGAGAAATAATTATTAAATAAGAAAAAAAATTCTTAATTAATAACTATTAAGGAAGTTAAAACTGGAAAGGAGGAAAAGTAATTATTAAAAAGAATTATTAACTAATAAGAGTGGAAAAAAAAGGGGGGAAAAAAGAGAACAAAAAATCCATTACACAAAATATACCGAGGGTCGAGGTCTAACGATCCCAACTCGGTAACACCGGCTCTCTGCGGTTTAAAACGCCCACCTCAGCCACACCGGCTCTCTGTGGTTTAAAGCGCTTTCTGTGCTGGAAACTGGAAAGGAGGAGAAATAATTATTAAAGAGGAAAAAGAATTCTTAATTGATAACTATTAAAGAAGGAAAAGAATTATTAATTGAAAACTCCCCCGACGTTTCGCCAATACCTGTGGCTTTTTCAAGGAGGTTTTTCAGAAATGATTCTTAATTTACTAAACATTTATACCTGGGTGAGAGAGGTGACAGAGAGAGAGAGAGAAGATAAAGTGTTTTCAGAGTGAGAGCACAGGGTGTGCTTAGGTGTTAAAGTGTTAATGGCTACCCTCCATGTATTTCTGTTCCTGCGTTCCTTTAATGGCTATCCTGTGAAACCCTTGGTTCTTTTGTCAGCAGAAATGCCCTGTCTGTTTAAACCGGTGTTATTTCTGTTTAAAACCGGTGTTACTTCCACTATCTAGGGAACAAGTCATTTAGCTCGTCTCAGGTATTTACTACGCATTGTTTGCATGGAGATTTAAATTAAATTAAATTATACTCTCTCCGGTTCCCCCTAGTGGTATTAAAAGTTTCAGCTTTAAGTTTGTTTCAAAAAAGGAATCCTATGGCCTATTCCAGCTATTGTGAAAAAATTAGATAGGTTATGCTACTTAAAAATAGGTGGCTTTGTTAAAAAAATCTAACCTGCGTTTTTTTGGGGGGGGGAAAAAGGAAGGTAAGGGATTCTGTTGTTGCCTCGGACTTCCCTGTGCTGGGAATGTCGGCCTGGGTACACATTCAATCCTAGCCCGCTCGTAATTTGTGATCCCACTTTTCTGGCAGCACGAATGATTCTCTCAAACTTTCTTTTGGAAAGTTGTACACAGTAGCAGCCACGTTCTTGGCTTATTTCCTGTGTTACACCTGTCTTGGTTTTATCATCGGGAAACACTCGTGGCACTTGCAGGGGTTAGGTTTTTTAAATTTCGGGGATCATTGGTACACATAGGCTTGTGTTTTCTTGCCCGTGCCCTGTGCTGGGCCTTGTCAAATTACGTTAGGGCTCATGAATGTGTTGAGGTTTTTTTTAAGAAAACAATATTGTTTTTTTTTTTTTTTAAAAATGAGGGAGAAATATTTTTTTTGGGGGGGTTTTAGGGGGGGGAAAAAATTAGGCATGCTTAGGGTTCTTGTTTTAGGGTTAGGGTAAGTTTTTTAGGGGTTAGCGGTTAGTAATTAGGAGTTATTTTCGGTGCTATTGAAATTGTGGTTACTTGGGGTGTTATTGTAAGGTGGGGTTCGGTTAGTTGGGGTGTGGTAGGGGGATGGGTGGGGGTGGGGTGTGTGTAGAGGGGGTGGGTTTCTACCCATTCTGATAATATGTTGTCTAGCCCTATCTGCTGTTGAGATTCTAAATTTATGTTTAAGGGCCTTCCTTGCCCAGGAGGTTGCCACTGTGAGGGCTTCCTCCACTCGATCAATCTGTCCTATTGATATAATCTCATTGTTTAATTGAATTACACTATCTTCATAATGTTTGATTAGGGTATTGCGGGTCTCTTTTGCCCACCTCTCTGCATTCCTGTTTAATTTGCAGAGGGTCTCTTTTGAAGGCATAGCCGGTTTAATAAATTCTGTTAATTTCTCTACTTGGTTCCGAATTCCCTTCGGGGGGGTGTCTTTATTCTTTAGAATAATTAAATGATGGTATGTCTGCATCAATCTAAAAAAGGCCCTCACTGTCCTTGTGAATGTGTCCTGGTGTGTGTTATTTTGAGACCCACCCAAGTCACTCAGATACGTTCGGTTACATTTCTGTAACTTGCATTAAGTCCGTATCATGTTGTGAGAAATGAGTGGGGTGTGGAAAGATGTATAAAAGAGAGAGAGGTAAGCTTACTCCGGGGGGTTCGGGTCTTTGCTAGGAACCTTGATTGGGTTATCCGAGGATCCCGGTTCCGCGGCCTACTCTCGTGGCTTTCGACTTTCCCCTGCCCGGGTAGCTGGAAAAGAGGCTAAACAAAAGGGGTGGGTTTAAGGGGAAAAAAAGCTAAACAAAGGGGGTGGGTTTAAGCGGAAAAAAAATAAAGAGTGAAAAAAAAGTAATTATTAAGGAGGAAAAAGAATTATTAATTGATGACAGAGTGGAAAAAAAAGGAAAAGGAAAACCAGAAATCCACTACACAAAATATACCGAGGGTCGAGGTCTAACGATCCCAACTCGGCAATACCGGCTCTCTGCGGTTTAAAACGCCCACCTCAGCCACACCGGCTCTCTGTGGTTTAAAGCGTTTTCTGTGCTGGAAACTGGAAAGGAGGAGAAATAATTATTGAATAAAAGAATTCTTAATCAATAACCATTAAAGAAATTAAAACTGGAAAAGAGGAGAAATAATTATTAAATAAGAAAAAAAATTCTTAATTAATAACTATTAAGGAAGTTAAAACTGGAAAGGAGGAAAAGTAATTATTAAAAAGAATTATTAACTAATAAGAGTGGAAAAAAAAGGGGGGAAAAAAGAGAACAAAAAATCCATTACACAAAATATACCGAGGGTCGAGGTCTAACGATCCCAACTCGGTAACACCGGCTCTCTGCGGTTTAAAACGCCCACCTCAGCCACACCGGCTCTCTGTGGTTTAAAGCGCTTTCTGTGCTGGAAACTGGAAAGGAGGAGAAATAATTATTAAAGAGGAAAAAGAATTCTTAATTGATAACTATTAAAGAAGGAAAAGAATTATTAATTGAAAACTCCCCCGACGTTTCGCCAATACCTGTGGCTTTTTCAAGGAGGTTTTTCAGAAATGATTCTTAATTTACTAAACATTTATACCTGGGTGAGAGAGGTGACAGAGAGAGAGAGAGAAGATAAAGTGTTTTCAGAGTGAGAGCACAGGGTGTGCTTAGGTGTTAAAGTGTTAATGGCTACCCTCCATGTATTTCTGTTCCTGCGTTCCTTTAATGGCTATCCTGTGAAACCCTTGGTTCTTTTGTCAGCAGAAATGCCCTGTCTGTTTAAACCGGTGTTATTTCTGTTTAAAACCGGTGTTACTTCCACTATCTAGGGAACAAGTCATTTAGCTCGTCTCAGGTATTTACTACGCATTGTTTGCATGGAGATTTAAATTAAATTAAATTATACTCTCTCCGGTTCCCCCTAGTGGTATTAAAAGTTTCAGCTTTAAGTTTGTTTCAAAAAAGGAATCCTATGGCCTATTCCAGCTATTGTGAAAAAATTAGATAGGTTATGCTACTTAAAAATAGGTGGCTTTGTTAAAAAAATCTAACCTGCGTTTTTTTGGGGGGGGGAAAAAGGAAGGTAAGGGATTCTGTTGTTGCCTCGGACTTCCCTGTGCTGGGAATGTCGGCCTGGGTACACATTCAATCCTAGCCCGCTCGTAATTTGTGATCCCACTTTTCTGGCAGCACGAATGATTCTCTCAAACTTTCTTTTGGAAAGTTGTACACAGTAGCAGCCACGTTCTTGGCTTATTTCCTGTGTTACACCTGTCTTGGTTTTATCATCGGGAAACACTCGTGGCACTTGCAGGGGTTAGGTTTTTTAAATTTCGGGGATCATTGGTACACATAGGCTTGTGTTTTCTTGCCCGTGCCCTGTGCTGGGCCTTGTCAAATTACGTTAGGGCTCATGAATGTGTTGAGGTTTTTTTTAAGAAAACAATATTGTTTTTTTTTTTTTTTTTAAAAATGAGGGAGAAATATTTTTTTTGGGGGGGTTTTAGGGGGGGGAAAAAATTAGGCATGCTTAGGGTTCTTGTTTTAGGGTTAGGGTAAGTTTTTTAGGGGTTAGCGGTTAGTAATTAGGAGTTATTTTCGGTGCTATTGAAATTGTGGTTACTTGGGGTGTTATTGTAAGGTGGGGTTCGGTTAGTTGGGGTGTGGTAGGGGGATGGGTGGGGGTGGGGTGTGTGTAGAGGGGGTGGGTTTCTACCCATTCTGATAATATGTTGTCTAGCCCTATCTGCTGTTGAGATTCTAAATTTATGTTTAAGGGCCTTCCTTGCCCAGGAGGTTGCCACTGTGAGGGCTTCCTCCACTCGATCAATCTGTCCTATTGATATAATCTCATTGTTTAATTGAATTACACTATCTTCATAATGTTTGATTAGGGTATTGCGGGTCTCTTTTGCCCACCTCTCTGCATTCCTGTTTAATTTGCAGAGGGTCTCTTTTGAAGGCATAGCCGGTTTAATAAATTCTGTTAATTTCTCTACTTGGTTCCGAATTCCCTTCGGGGGGGTGTCTTTATTCTTTAGAATAATTAAATGATGGTATGTCTGCATCAATCTAAAAAAGGCCCTCACTGTCCTTGTGAATGTGTCCTGGTGTGTGTTATTTTGAGACCCACCCAAGTCACTCAGATACGTTCGGTTACATTTCTGTAACTTGCATTAAGTCCGTATCATGTTGTGAGAAATGAGTGGGGTGTGGAAAGATGTATAAAAGAGAGAGAGGTAAGCTTACTCCGGGGGGTTCGGGTCTTTGCTAGGAACCTTGATTGGGTTATCCGAGGATCCCGGTTCCGCGGCCTACTCTCGTGGCTTTCGACTTTCCCCTGCCCGGGTAGCTGGAAAAGAGGCTAAACAAAAGGGGTGGGTTTAAGGGGAAAAAAAGCTAAACAAAGGGGGTGGGTTTAAGCGGAAAAAAAATAAAGAGTGAAAAAAAAGTAATTATTAAGGAGGAAAAAGAATTATTAATTGATGACAGAGTGGAAAAAAAAGGAAAAGGAAAACCAGAAATCCACTACACAAAATATACCGAGGGTCGAGGTCTAACGATCCCAACTCGGCAATACCGGCTCTCTGCGGTTTAAAACGCCCACCTCAGCCACACCGGCTCTCTGTGGTTTAAAGCGTTTTCTGTGCTGGAAACTGGAAAGGAGGAGAAATAATTATTGAATAAAAGAATTCTTAATCAATAACCATTAAAGAAATTAAAACTGGAAAAGAGGAGAAATAATTATTAAATAAGAAAAAAAATTCTTAATTAATAACTATTAAGGAAGTTAAAACTGGAAAGGAGGAAAAGTAATTATTAAAAAGAATTATTAACTAATAAGAGTGGAAAAAAAAGGGGGGAAAAAAGAGAACAAAAAATCCATTACACAAAATATACCGAGGGTCGAGGTCTAACGATCCCAACTCGGTAACACCGGCTCTCTGCGGTTTAAAACGCCCACCTCAGCCACACCGGCTCTCTGTGGTTTAAAGCGCTTTCTGTGCTGGAAACTGGAAAGGAGGAGAAATAATTATTAAAGAGGAAAAAGAATTCTTAATTGATAACTATTAAAGAAGGAAAAGAATTATTAATTGAAAACTCCCCCGACGTTTCGCCATCCTTAGGGTTAGGGTTAGGGTTAGGGTTAGGGTTAGGGTTAGGGTTAGGGTTAGGGTTAGGGTTAGGGTTAGGGTTAGGGTTAGGGTTAGGGTTAGGGTTAGGGTTAGGGTTAGGGTTAGGGTTAGGGTTAGGGTTAGGGTTAGGGTTAGGGTTAGGGTTAGGGTTAGGGTTAGGGTTAGGGTTAGGGTTAGGGTTAGGGTTAGGGTTAGGGTTAGGGTTAGGGTTAGGGTTAGGGTTAGGGTTAGGGTTAGGGTTAGGGTTAGGGTTAGGGTTAGGGTTAGGGTTAGGGTTAGGGTTAGGGTTAGGGTTAGGGTTAGGGTTAGGGTTAGGGTTAGGGTTAGGGTTAGGGTTAGGGTTAGGGTTAGGGTTAGGGTTAGGGTTAGGGTTAGGGTTAGGGTTAGGGTTAGGGTTAGGGTTAGGGTTAGGGTTAGGGTTAGGGTTAGGGTTAGGGTTAGGGTTAGGGTTAGGGTTAGGGTTAGGGTTAGGGTTAGGGTTAGGGTTAGGGTTAGGGTTAGGGTTAGGGTTAGGGTTAGGGTTAGGGTTAGGGTTAGGGTTAGGGTTAGGGTTAGGGTTAGGGTTAGGGTTAGGGTTAGGGTTAGGGTTAGGGTTAGGGTTAGGGTTAGGGTTAGGGTTAGGGTTAGGGTTAGGGTTAGGGTTAGGGTTAGGGTTAGGGTTAGGGTTAGGGTTAGGGTTAGGGTTAGGGTTAGGGTTAGGGTTAGGGTTAGGGTTAGGGTTAGGGTTAGGGTTAGGGTTAGGGTTAGGGTTAGGGTTAGGGTTAGGGTTAGGGTTAGGGTTAGGGTTAGGGTTAGGGTTAGGGTTAGGGTTAGGGTTAGGGTTAGGGTTAGGGTTAGGGTTAGGGTTAGGGTTAGGGTTAGGGTTAGGGTTAGGGTTAGGGTTAGGGTTAGGGTTAGGGTTAGGGTTAGGGTTAGGGTTAGGGTTAGGGTTAGGGTTAGGGTTAGGGTTAGGGTTAGGGTTAGGGTTAGGGTTAGGGTTAGGGTTAGGGTTAGGGTTAGGGTTAGGGTTAGGGTTAGGGTTAGGGTTAGGGTTAGGGTTAGGGTTAGGGTTAGGGTTAGGGTTAGGGTTAGGGTTAGGGTTAGGGTTAGGGTTAGGGTTAGGGTTAGGGTTAGGGTTAGGGTTAGGGTTAGGGTTAGGGTTAGGGTTAGGGTTAGGGTTAGGGTTAGGGTTAGGGTTAGGGTTAGGGTTAGGGTTAGGGTTAGGGTTAGGGTTAGGGTTAGGGTTAGGGTTAGGGTTAGGGTTAGGGTTAGGGTTAGGGTTAGGGTTAGGGTTAGGGTTAGGGTTAGGGTTAGGGTTAGGGTTAGGGTTAGGGTTAGGGTTAGGGTTAGGGTTAGGGTTAGGGTTAGGGTTAGGGTTAGGGTTAGGGTTAGGGTTAGGGTTAGGGTTAGGGTTAGGGTTAGGGTTAGGGTTAGGGTTAGGGTTAGGGTTAGGGTTAGGGTTAGGGTTAGGGTTAGGGTTAGGGTTAGGGTTAGGGTTAGGGTTAGGGTTAGGGTTAGGGTTAGGGTTAGGGTTAGGGTTAGGGTTAGGGTTAGGGTTAGGGTTAGGGTTAGGGTTAGGGTTAGGGTTAGGGTTAGGGTTAGGGTTAGGGTTAGGGTTAGGGTTAGGGTTAGGGTTAGGGTTAGGGTTAGGGTTAGGGTTAGGGTTAGGGTTAGGGTTAGGGTTAGGGTTAGGGTTAGGGTTAGGGTTAGGGTTAGGGTTAGGGTTAGGGTTAGGGTTAGGGTTAGGGTTAGGGTTAGGGTTAGGGTTAGGGTTAGGGTTAGGGTTAGGGTTAGGGTTAGGGTTAGGGTTAGGGTTAGGGTTAGGGTTAGGGTTAGGGTTAGGGTTAGGGTTAGGGTTAGGGTTAGGGTTAGGGTTAGGGTTAGGGTTAGGGTTAGGGTTAGGGTTAGGGTTAGGGTTAGGGTTAGGGTTAGGGTTAGGGTTAGGGTTAGGGTTAGGGTTAGGGTTAGGGTTAGGGTTAGGGTTAGGGTTAGGGTTAGGGTTAGGGTTAGGGTTAGGGTTAGGGTTAGGGTTAGGGTTAGGGTTAGGGTTAGGGTTAGGGTTAGGGTTAGGGTTAGGGTTAGGGTTAGGGTTAGGGTTAGGGTTAGGGTTAGGGTTAGGGTTAGGGTTAGGGTTAGGGTTAGGGTTAGGGTTAGGGTTAGGGTTAGGGTTAGGGTTAGGGTTAGGGTTAGGGTTAGGGTTAGGGTTAGGGTTAGGGTTAGGGTTAGGGTTAGGGTTAGGGTTAGGGTTAGGGTTAGGGTTAGGGTTAGGGTTAGGGTTAGGGTTAGGGTTAGGGTTAGGGTTAGGGTTAGGGTTAGGGTTAGGGTTAGGGTTAGGGTTAGGGTTAGGGTTAGGGTTAGGGTTAGGGTTAGGGTTAGGGTTAGGGTTAGGGTTAGGGTTAGGGTTAGGGTTAGGGTTAGGGTTAGGGTTAGGGTTAGGGTTAGGGTTAGGGTTAGGGTTAGGGTTAGGGTTAGGGTTAGGGTTAGGGTTAGGGTTAGGGTTAGGGTTAGGGTTAGGGTTAGGGTTAGGGTTAGGGTTAGGGTTAGGGTTAGGGTTAGGGTTAGGGTTAGGGTTAGGGTTAGGGTTAGGGTTAGGGTTAGGGTTAGGGTTAGGGTTAGGGTTAGGGTTAGGGTTAGGGTTAGGGTTAGGGTTAGGGTTAGGGTTAGGGTTAGGGTTAGGGTTAGGGTTAGGGTTAGGGTTAGGGTTAGGGTTAGGGTTAGGGTTAGGGTTAGGGTTAGGGTTAGGGTTAGGGTTAGGGTTAGGGTTAGGGTTAGGGTTAGGGTTAGGGTTAGGGTTAGGGTTAGGGTTAGGGTTAGGGTTAGGGTTAGGGTTAGGGTTAGGGTTAGGGTTAGGGTTAGGGTTAGGGTTAGGGTTAGGGTTAGGGTTAGGGTTAGGGTTAGGGTTAGGGTTAGGGTTAGGGTTAGGGTTAGGGTTAGGGTTAGGGTTAGGGTTAGGGTTAGGGTTAGGGTTAGGGTTAGGGTTAGGGTTAGGGTTAGGGTTAGGGTTAGGGTTAGGGTTAGGGTTAGGGTTAGGGTTAGGGTTAGGGTTAGGGTTAGGGTTAGGGTTAGGGTTAGGGTTAGGGTTAGGGTTAGGGTTAGGGTTAGGGTTAGGGTTAGGGTTAGGGTTAGGGTTAGGGTTAGGGTTAGGGTTAGGGTTAGGGTTAGGGTTAGGGTTAGGGTTAGGGTTAGGGTTAGGGTTAGGGTTAGGGTTAGGGTTAGGGTTAGGGTTAGGGTTAGGGTTAGGGTTAGGGTTAGGGTTAGGGTTAGGGTTAGGGTTAGGGTTAGGGTTAGGGTTAGGGTTAGGGTTAGGGTTAGGGTTAGGGTTAGGGTTAGGGTTAGGGTTAGGGTTAGGGTTAGGGTTAGGGTTAGGGTTAGGGTTAGGGTTAGGGTTAGGGTTAGGGTTAGGGTTAGGGTTAGGGTTAGGGTTAGGGTTAGGGTTAGGGTTAGGGTTAGGGTTAGGGTTAGGGTTAGGGTTAGGGTTAGGGTTAGGGTTAGGGTTAGGGTTAGGGTTAGGGTTAGGGTTAGGGTTAGGGTTAGGGTTAGGGTTAGGGTTAGGGTTAGGGTTAGGGTTAGGGTTAGGGTTAGGGTTAGGGTTAGGGTTAGGGTTAGGGTTAGGGTTAGGGTTAGGGTTAGGGTTAGGGTTAGGGTTAGGGTTAGGGTTAGGGTTAGGGTTAGGGTTAGGGTTAGGGTTAGGGTTAGGGTTAGGGTTAGGGTTAGGGTTAGGGTTAGGGTTAGGGTTAGGGTTAGGGTTAGGGTTAGGGTTAGGGTTAGGGTTAGGGTTAGGGTTAGGGTTAGGGTTAGGGTTAGGGTTAGGGTTAGGGTTAGGGTTAGGGTTAGGGTTAGGGTTAGGGTTAGGGTTAGGGTTAGGGTTAGGGTTAGGGTTAGGGTTAGGGTTAGGGTTAGGGTTAGGGTTAGGGTTAGGGTTAGGGTTAGGGTTAGGGTTAGGGTTAGGGTTAGGGTTAGGGTTAGGGTTAGGGTTAGGGTTAGGGTTAGGGTTAGGGTTAGGGTTAGGGTTAGGGTTAGGGTTAGGGTTAGGGTTAGGGTTAGGGTTAGGGTTAGGGTTAGGGTTAGGGTTAGGGTTAGGGTTAGGGTTAGGGTTAGGGTTAGGGTTAGGGTTAGGGTTAGGGTTAGGGTTAGGGTTAGGGTTAGGGTTAGGGTTAGGGTTAGGGTTAGGGTTAGGGTTAGGGTTAGGGTTAGGGTTAGGGTTAGGGTTAGGGTTAGGGTTAGGGTTAGGGTTAGGGTTAGGGTTAGGGTTAGGGTTAGGGTTAGGGTTAGGGTTAGGGTTAGGGTTAGGGTTAGGGTTAGGGTTAGGGTTAGGGTTAGGGTTAGGGTTAGGGTTAGGGTTAGGGTTAGGGTTAGGGTTAGGGTTAGGGTTAGGGTTAGGGTTAGGGTTAGGGTTAGGGTTAGGGTTAGGGTTAGGGTTAGGGTTAGGGTTAGGGTTAGGGTTAGGGTTAGGGTTAGGGTTAGGGTTAGGGTTAGGGTTAGGGTTAGGGTTAGGGTTAGGGTTAGGGTTAGGGTTAGGGTTAGGGTTAGGGTTAGGGTTAGGGTTAGGGTTAGGGTTAGGGTTAGGGTTAGGGTTAGGGTTAGGGTTAGGGTTAGGGTTAGGGTTAGGGTTAGGGTTAGGGTTAGGGTTAGGGTTAGGGTTAGGGTTAGGGTTAGGGTTAGGGTTAGGGTTAGGGTTAGGGTTAGGGTTAGGGTTAGGGTTAGGGTTAGGGTTAGGGTTAGGGTTAGGGTTAGGGTTAGGGTTAGGGTTAGGGTTAGGGTTAGGGTTAGGGTTAGGGTTAGGGTTAGGGTTAGGGTTAGGGTTAGGGTTAGGGTTAGGGTTAGGGTTAGGGTTAGGGTTAGGGTTAGGGTTAGGGTTAGGGTTAGGGTTAGGGTTAGGGTTAGGGTTAGGGTTAGGGTTAGGGTTAGGGTTAGGGTTAGGGTTAGGGTTAGGGTTAGGGTTAGGGTTAGGGTTAGGGTTAGGGTTAGGGTTAGGGTTAGGGTTAGGGTTAGGGTTAGGGTTAGGGTTAGGGTTAGGGTTAGGGTTAGGGTTAGGGTTAGGGTTAGGGTTAGGGTTAGGGTTAGGGTTAGGGTTAGGGTTAGGGTTAGGGTTAGGGTTAGGGTTAGGGTTAGGGTTAGGGTTAGGGTTAGGGTTAGGGTTAGGGTTAGGGTTAGGGTTAGGGTTAGGGTTAGGGTTAGGGTTAGGGTTAGGGTTAGGGTTAGGGTTAGGGTTAGGGTTAGGGTTAGGGTTAGGGTTAGGGTTAGGGTTAGGGTTAGGGTTAGGGTTAGGGTTAGGGTTAGGGTTAGGGTTAGGGTTAGGGTTAGGGTTAGGGTTAGGGTTAGGGTTAGGGTTAGGGTTAGGGTTAGGGTTAGGGTTAGGGTTAGGGTTAGGGTTAGGGTTAGGGTTAGGGTTAGGGTTAGGGTTAGGGTTAGGGTTAGGGTTAGGGTTAGGGTTAGGGTTAGGGTTAGGGTTAGGGTTAGGGTTAGGGTTAGGGTTAGGGTTAGGGTTAGGGTTAGGGTTAGGGTTAGGGTTAGGGTTAGGGTTAGGGTTAGGGTTAGGGTTAGGGTTAGGGTTAGGGTTAGGGTTAGGGTTAGGGTTAGGGTTAGGGTTAGGGTTAGGGTTAGGGTTAGGGTTAGGGTTAGGGTTAGGGTTAGGGTTAGGGTTAGGGTTAGGGTTAGGGTTAGGGTTAGGGTTAGGGTTAGGGTTAGGGTTAGGGTTAGGGTTAGGGTTAGGGTTAGGGTTAGGGTTAGGGTTAGGGTTAGGGTTAGGGTTAGGGTTAGGGTTAGGGTTAGGGTTAGGGTTAGGGTTAGGGTTAGGGTTAGGGTTAGGGTTAGGGTTAGGGTTAGGGTTAGGGTTAGGGTTAGGGTTAGGGTTAGGGTTAGGGTTAGGGTTAGGGTTAGGGTTAGGGTTAGGGTTAGGGTTAGGGTTAGGGTTAGGGTTAGGGTTAGGGTTAGGGTTAGGGTTAGGGTTAGGGTTAGGGTTAGGGTTAGGGTTAGGGTTAGGGTTAGGGTTAGGGTTAGGGTTAGGGTTAGGGTTAGGGTTAGGGTTAGGGTTAGGGTTAGGGTTAGGGTTAGGGTTAGGGTTAGGGTTAGGGTTAGGGTTAGGGTTAGGGTTAGGGTTAGGGTTAGGGTTAGGGTTAGGGTTAGGGTTAGGGTTAGGGTTAGGGTTAGGGTTAGGGTTAGGGTTAGGGTTAGGGTTAGGGTTAGGGTTAGGGTTAGGGTTAGGGTTAGGGTTAGGGTTAGGGTTAGGGTTAGGGTTAGGGTTAGGGTTAGGGTTAGGGTTAGGGTTAGGGTTAGGGTTAGGGTTAGGGTTAGGGTTAGGGTTAGGGTTAGGGTTAGGGTTAGGGTTAGGGTTAGGGTTAGGGTTAGGGTTAGGGTTAGGGTTAGGGTTAGGGTTAGGGTTAGGGTTAGGGTTAGGGTTAGGGTTAGGGTTAGGGTTAGGGTTAGGGTTAGGGTTAGGGTTAGGGTTAGGGTTAGGGTTAGGGTTAGGGTTAGGGTTAGGGTTAGGGTTAGGGTTAGGGTTAGGGTTAGGGTTAGGGTTAGGGTTAGGGTTAGGGTTAGGGTTAGGGTTAGGGTTAGGGTTAGGGTTAGGGTTAGGGTTAGGGTTAGGGTTAGGGTTAGGGTTAGGGTTAGGGTTAGGGTTAGGGTTAGGGTTAGGGTTAGGGTTAGGGTTAGGGTTAGGGTTAGGGTTAGGGTTAGGGTTAGGGTTAGGGTTAGGGTTAGGGTTAGGGTTAGGGTTAGGGTTAGGGTTAGGGTTAGGGTTAGGGTTAGGGTTAGGGTTAGGGTTAGGGTTAGGGTTAGGGTTAGGGTTAGGGTTAGGGTTAGGGTTAGGGTTAGGGTTAGGGTTAGGGTTAGGGTTAGGGTTAGGGTTAGGGTTAGGGTTAGGGTTAGGGTTAGGGTTAGGGTTAGGGTTAGGGTTAGGGTTAGGGTTAGGGTTAGGGTTAGGGTTAGGGTTAGGGTTAGGGTTAGGGTTAGGGTTAGGGTTAGGGTTAGGGTTAGGGTTAGGGTTAGGGTTAGGGTTAGGGTTAGGGTTAGGGTTAGGGTTAGGGTTAGGGTTAGGGTTAGGGTTAGGGTTAGGGTTAGGGTTAGGGTTAGGGTTAGGGTTAGGGTTAGGGTTAGGGTTAGGGTTAGGGTTAGGGTTAGGGTTAGGGTTAGGGTTAGGGTTAGGGTTAGGGTTAGGGTTAGGGTTAGGGTTAGGGTTAGGGTTAGGGTTAGGGTTAGGGTTAGGGTTAGGGTTAGGGTTAGGGTTAGGGTTAGGGTTAGGGTTAGGGTTAGGGTTAGGGTTAGGGTTAGGGTTAGGGTTAGGGTTAGGGTTAGGGTTAGGGTTAGGGTTAGGGTTAGGGTTAGGTTAGGGTTAGGGTTAGGGTTAGGGTTAGGGTTAGGGTTAGGGTTAGGGTTAGGGTTAGGGTTAGGGTTAGGGTTAGGGTTAGGGTTAGGGTTAGGGTTAGGGTTAGGGTTAGGGTTAGGGTTAGGGTTAGGGTTAGGGTTAGGGTTAGGGTTAGGGTTAGGGTTAGGGTTAGGGTTAGGGTTAGGGTTAGGGTTAGGGTTAGGGTTAGGGTTAGGGTTAGGGTTAGGGTTAGGGTTAGGGTTAGGGTTAGGGTTAGGGTTAGGGTTAGGGTTAGGGTTAGGGTTAGGGTTAGGGTTAGGGTTAGGGTTAGGGTTAGGGTTAGGGTTAGGGTTAGGGTTAGGGTTAGGGTTAGGGTTAGGGTTAGGGTTAGGGTTAGGGTTAGGGTTAGGGTTAGGGTTAGGGTTAGGGTTAGGGTTAGGGTTAGGGTTAGGGTTAGGGTTAGGGTTAGGGTTAGGGTTAGGGTTAGGGTTAGGGTTAGGGTTAGGGTTAGGGTTAGGGTTAGGGTTAGGGTTAGGGTTAGGGTTAGGGTTAGGGTTAGGGTTAGGGTTAGGGTTAGGGTTAGGGTTAGGGTTAGGGTTAGGGTTAGGGTTAGGGTTAGGGTTAGGGTTAGGGTTAGGGTTAGGGTTAGGGTTAGGGTTAGGGTTAGGGTTAGGGTTAGGGTTAGGGTTAGGGTTAGGGTTAGGGTTAGGGTTAGGGTTAGGGTTAGGGTTAGGGTTAGGGTTAGGGTTAGGGTTAGGGTTAGGGTTAGGGTTAGGGTTAGGGTTAGGGTTAGGGTTAGGGTTAGGGTTAGGGTTAGGGTTAGGGTTAGGGTTAGGGTTAGGGTTAGGGTTAGGGTTAGGGTTAGGGTTAGGGTTAGGGTTAGGGTTAGGGTTAGGGTTAGGGTTAGGGTTAGGGTTAGGGTTAGGGTTAGGGTTAGGGTTAGGGTTAGGGTTAGGGTTAGGGTTAGGGTTAGGGTTAGGGTTAGGGTTAGGGTTAGGGTTAGGGTTAGGGTTAGGGTTAGGGTTAGGGTTAGGGTTAGGGTTAGGGTTAGGGTTAGGGTTAGGGTTAGGGTTAGGGTTAGGGTTAGGGTTAGGGTTAGGGTTAGGGTTAGGGTTAGGGTTAGGGTTAGGGTTAGGGTTAGGGTTAGGGTTAGGGTTAGGGTTAGGGTTAGGGTTAGGGTTAGGGTTAGGGTTAGGGTTAGGGTTAGGGTTAGGGTTAGGGTTAGGGTTAGGGTTAGGGTTAGGGTTAGGGTTAGGGTTAGGGTTAGGGTTAGGGTTAGGGTTAGGGTTAGGGTTAGGGTTAGGGTTAGGGTTAGGGTTAGGGTTAGGGTTAGGGTTAGGGTTAGGGTTAGGGTTAGGGTTAGGGTTAGGGTTAGGGTTAGGGTTAGGGTTAGGGTTAGGGTTAGGGTTAGGGTTAGGGTTAGGGTTAGGGTTAGGGTTAGGGTTAGGGTTAGGGTTAGGGTTAGGGTTAGGGTTAGGGTTAGGGTTAGGGTTAGGGTTAGGGTTAGGGTTAGGGTTAGGGTTAGGGTTAGGGTTAGGGTTAGGGTTAGGGTTAGGGTTAGGGTTAGGGTTAGGGTTAGGGTTAGGGTTAGGGTTAGGGTTAGGGTTAGGGTTAGGGTTAGGGTTAGGGTTAGGGTTAGGGTTAGGGTTAGGGTTAGGGTTAGGGTTAGGGTTAGGGTTAGGGTTAGGGTTAGGGTTAGGGTTAGGGTTAGGGTTAGGGTTAGGGTTAGGGTTAGGGTTAGGGTTAGGGTTAGGGTTAGGGTTAGGGTTAGGGTTAGGGTTAGGGTTAGGGTTAGGGTTAGGGTTAGGGTTAGGGTTAGGGTTAGGGTTAGGGTTAGGGTTAGGGTTAGGGTTAGGGTTAGGGTTAGGGTTAGGGTTAGGGTTAGGGTTAGGGTTAGGGTTAGGGTTAGGGTTAGGGTTAGGGTTAGGGTTAGGGTTAGGGTTAGGGTTAGGGTTAGGGTTAGGGTTAGGGTTAGGGTTAGGGTTAGGGTTAGGGTTAGGGTTAGGGTTAGGGTTAGGGTTAGGGTTAGGGTTAGGGTTAGGGTTAGGGTTAGGGTTAGGGTTAGGGTTAGGGTTAGGGTTAGGGTTAGGGTTAGGGTTAGGGTTAGGGTTAGGGTTAGGGTTAGGGTTAGGGTTAGGGTTAGGGTTAGGGTTAGGGTTAGGGTTAGGGTTAGGGTTAGGGTTAGGGTTAGGGTTAGGGTTAGGGTTAGGGTTAGGGTTAGGGTTAGGGTTAGGGTTAGGGTTAGGGTTAGGGTTAGGGTTAGGGTTAGGGTTAGGGTTAGGGTTAGGGTTAGGGTTAGGGTTAGGGTTAGGGTTAGGGTTAGGGTTAGGGTTAGGGTTAGGGTTAGGGTTAGGGTTAGGGTTAGGGTTAGGGTTAGGGTTAGGGTTAGGGTTAGGGTTAGGGTTAGGGTTAGGGTTAGGGTTAGGGTTAGGGTTAGGGTTAGGGTTAGGGTTAGGGTTAGGGTTAGGGTTAGGGTTAGGGTTAGGGTTAGGGTTAGGGTTAGGGTTAGGGTTAGGGTTAGGGTTAGGGTTAGAAAATGCCATCCTTAGGGTTAGGGTTAGGGTTAGGGTTAGGGTTAGGGTTAGGGTTAGGGTTAGGGTTAGGGTTAGGGTTAGGGTTAGGGTTAGGGTTAGGGTTAGGGTTAGGGTTAGGGTTAGGGTTAGGGTTAGGGTTAGGGTTAGGGTTAGGGTTAGGGTTAGGGTTAGGGTTAGGGTTAGGGTTAGGGTTAGGGTTAGGGTTAGGGTTAG
>CM068743.1:135405164-135555941 GCA_035084275.1 Hydrolagus colliei | reverse complement strand
TCCCCCCCCCAGTCACTGTGTGTGTGTGTGTGTGTGTGTGTGTGTACCCCCCCCCCCCAGTCACTGTGTGTGTGTGTGTGTGTGTGTGTGTACCCCCCCCCCCCCCCCCCAGGTCACTGTGTGTGTGTGTGTGTGTGTGTACCCCCCCCCCCAGTCACTGTGTGTGTGTGTGTGTGTGTGTGTGTGTACCCCCCCCCCAGGTGTGTGTGTGTGTGTACCCCCCCCCCCCCCAGGTGTGTGTGTGTGTGTACCCCCCCCCCCCAGGTGTGTGTGTGTGTGTGTGTGTGTGTGTACCCCCCCCCCCCAGGTGTGTGTGTGTGTGTGTGTGTGTGTGTACCCCCCCCCCCCCAGGTGTGTGTGTGTGTGTGTACCCCCCCCCCCCAGGTGTGTGTGTGTGTGTGTACCCCCCCCATGTCACTGTGTGTGTGTGTGTGTACCCCCCCCCCCCCAGGTGTGTGTGTGTGTGTGTACCCCCCCCCCCCCCAGGTGTGTGTGTGTGTGTGTACCCCCCCCATGTCACTGTGTGTGTGTGTGTGTACCCCCCCCCCCCCAGGTGTGTGTGTGTGTGTGTACCCCCCCCCCCCAGGTGTGTGTGTGTGTGTGTACCCCCCCCCCCCCAGGTGTGTGTGTGTGTGTGTGTGTACCCCCCCCCCCCCCAGGTGTGTGTGTGTGTACCCCCCCCCCCCCCAGGTGTGTGTGTGTGTACCCCCCCCCCCCCCCAGGTGTGTGTGTGTGTGTATTGAATGTACCCCAGTGGCTGTTGGGGACCGGGGTGTGGGGCTCACAGTCAGTAGGTATTCACTGGCACGTGTCACATGGACATTATGTAAAGGATAAGGCTCAGGGATTGAGTTTTATTTACTATTTTCGAATTAAAAGGCCCTCCATAAAAATGCCCTTTCAACCTTATTTTAGTTGGTTGCAGGAAGAAGAAAATATATATATATTTTCATCGCAATAATCTGGTTTGACAGTCTGTCGGCTTCAAATGCCTTTTGTCATCACCCTTGTGTTCTGACAAAATAAATTGCTGCTTTAAACCTTATTCTTAGTGTAAACGATGGATGTAATGGTTTTTGATATTCTCTTAATTGTGGTGTTTATATTAGGGTTTAATATGGTTGTGATTGAAATGTCTGCCAATTGTGAATCTGTTGTGGTGATGGCATCTTAGGGGAACATTAATATTATTATTCATTGAGTGAATAATAATTCCGAGCGGTTTTGTAGGCCATCGTCCTCCTAATTATTTGAAAATAACGGGTTAGATTTAAAAAAAAATAAGGACTAAACTTTTCAAAATAAATGAGCCCTTTTGTTTTCCTTTAATTTACAATTGACAGGTAAAATAAATAGGCGTTTCTGGGACAACAAAATCCATTCTTCAGGTGATGCATTAAAATCCCATCTGCCTGCGGAGATTAATCTCAAACACCAACTTGAATTTATATAGCATCCCAGGTTTGCATCCCAGAGAGCTTGACTGTAGCATAAATCTGAACGGGGAGGAGGGGGAGGTGAGCGAAGACATTGTCAAATGGAATTATTATTATTATAAACAAAATTGGTCACTCACTTCATGGCAGTTTGCTATGTACAAATTGCCGTGTTCGCCCACAAATACACAGCAAAACCTATGAAGCACTTTAGGATAATCTTCCGAAATGAAAGATGTTGTAACGATTGAAGAATTGGGGGATATGGAAAGGAAAGACTTGTTAGGCCAGCTGGACTTTTTTCAGTTTAAAATTCACCTGGGTTCCCAAGATAAATTTATTACCACTGGGTTTGAATCAAATAGATGGAAGAATTGTATTGTCAGAAAAATAAAGTACAGTACTCTATTTTAAATTATTAAACTGTACATACATACATAAAACCTCGTAATTGTAGAGTGCCATTCATACAAGGTAGAGTCCCAGAGTGCTTGGTTTACACAAGAAAATCCAAAATAATATTGATAAATGGGTCTAAGTGTTGCGCTGGAATGGCTGGGAGGATACAGGAAATTAGATTTGATTGCCTTTCTCCAGACAGTAAAATCGAAACTTTAGATTTCAATCCATTCTTTAAGAATGTGGAAGGTCAAAATCATCAACAACTTAAAAGGCGCTCTATAAATGTAATTTTGTTGTGGTTTGTTGTTGTACAGTGTCCTCCATGCCGTGTAGTGCCTCAGAGTGCTTCAAATCAAAGTTCAAATGTAATAGGAAGTGAAACTCCTAAATGGTTTACAATGTATATGCAGAGAATTCTCTTATTTTCCACTTCAGTGAAATTACTTTTACCCTGATTATGCTTTTTACAAAATTTACATATATACACACTACTCACCACTTTATCTGTACACACAAATTATTTGTTTGTGTTTGATTATGTTGTAGGAAACAAACATTCAGAAACATTAATTCCCTTTTAAAATATGTAATACTTTGTTCATCTTTTCAGGTCAAATGAAACCATGGATCATCCAGACTAGTAAGGATTGTTTCATTACACATTTTCTTCTAATTTGTTTGTAAAAGTTAGTATTCCTTCAGAGAAGCATGTGGGCAGGTGGAGTGACCTATGGAAAAATAAACTTGGGGTTGTAATTTTGAGTGATATTAGGATGAAGAATGATGGCCAAAGAGAAAATAGATCTCTTTAATTAACAGTCCTTACCTTTGAAATAGTACCTAGCACAGTCACACTGTCACAGACCTCAAAGCACTACTCAGGGTTTTTCTGTGAAGTTGGTGACTGTATTTTGTAGATGAACATGACAACCAACTTATTTGCTGCAGTGTTCCACAGATAGCTATAAAGTGAATGATCTATTCTATCTTCGGGGTGTTTGCTTTGGGGGCATCCTCCCAACCTGAAACATGCTAATCAAATGTAATTTGATGTTTGCTGAGGTGAGCTCTCTTCTGAACACGATATTCCATTTCTGGTAAAACCTGCTTTTCTACGAAGGACACCTTCAAATAGTAGTTATTGGATTATTTCAGACTTTATATTGTTAAGCTTGTACAATATAACAGTTGAGAATAAAATGAAAAATGTCATAGTTTCTGTCCTGGTACAGAGAATAAGAAAATAATATAATGGTTATGAGGAAGAGACTGATCAATTATATTGTTTCACAAAAAAAACAGGAAATTCTGTTCATAATCCAGAAACACCACATTTCCAGTTTTGTGATGTAAGAATAAATATTGGCCCATATTGGCCTCCTGCTTCTGTGGGCCTTATGCTTTCCAAATAGTGGCTGGAACATGCCTGATTCTTGCCTCAAGGCAATCATTGTGAATGACCTCAACATTATGTCTCGCACAGTTAATTATTCTTAAGCACATGAGCTTTCTGATCATTTCATATTATACTACAGTATTTGAAGTTTAGACCTAGTTTGTAATAGATTAGAAATAGTGTGCAATTATGTATTATTTTAACTACTTTCAGACTTGCCAAGGCAGAAAGACAAGAAGGGACAGGTTCAGGGTTATTGAAGGCAATTTGAGGACAGACATTCAGGAAGTCTTGTCTTTTCAGAGAGTAGTTGAGGGGTAGAATGGGTTCCAGGCTCGGGACAGACATTTGACTCATTTAAAACAGTTTGATGATTTGATAGCATGTTGATAGGGTGGATGTTCTGGATGAATAAGATCCAGTGGCCATAGGACACTCTTCATCAAAACCTTTATTGTGATTCTTGTGAAAGAACAGACTCCTACAAATATAGGAGGTTTGTGAGAAACGAGAACGCCACCATTCCAAGTTGTTATGACCCACTTGTACTTTGTCACCTCAGCCCAGATTGTAACAAGAGTGAGACCTTGATGTTTTGCCTTTAAAGCTACTGCTGTCTCTTCCCTTTGCATGAGCTAGTTCTGGATGTCTACCAGCTGCAACAAGCTGCATCCTGTGGCACATTCTGGCCCTGTATCACGTGGCCCTGTAGCTGGCCATCTTGCCAATTAATAATTGAACTTCTATTATCCACCAGCAGCCCAACACTGCACGCCGTGCACGGCTTTCAATCCAAACCTTAATTGACAAAATTGTTTTAACTAATACCAAGCCATGGTCACAGGAAATAAATGTATGCATTTTGCAGTAAATGTGCCACCTGTTGTCGACCAGCCTCCTCATATATGTTAATGCTTGTCTCCCATGATGATGCCATTTGCACCAACAAACTTGCATTTGTATAGCGGCTTTCATGTCATGAGGACATCCCAAGGCGCTGGACAGTTATTGATTCAGACCCGAGCTGAGGACAGGGGACGGTGGGGGGTGGGGAAGGAGTTGCCAATGGGTCCATCGAAGAGAAGAGTCTTGAGGCGAGACTTGAAGGAGTCCAGGGAGGGGACGAGGCGGAGGGACTTTGGGATGGAGTTCCAGAGGTTGAGGCAGAGTGACTGAAGGCTCCCCTGCGCGGATGGGTCGGGGGACGTGGAGCAGGCCAGAGCCTGCTGAACGGAGTGGGTGGGCGGGTTGGTAAGGGGATAGGAGGTCACGGATGTAGAGTGGGGCGAGGTTGTGGAGGGCTTTACTGAAATGTGAAGGACATTTATTGCATTTAGTTGAAACCTGGAAACCAAATTTGTAGTTTATTTTCCCTCATTCATTTGCTTTTCTCCAATTGCTACCTCAGTTTGCTTTTTAAACACTCTTTACAGTAATGTATGGGACCAAATAAGTGATATATCTTTTCTACTCTAGACAGCCTTCTTCCATTTACCTCTCTCCCATTTCCTAATCATGGGCATCTGGTCTGTTCCCGGGCATGTGCTAAACATGCTTTTGAATTTAGGTATGGATTTAGCCAATATCTATTTTTTATTCCTCCTCCCTCGCCAACTTTGTCAGTAACTCGTTTGGGGATTGTATTCCAGCATCGGAATCTTACGATGGCGAATGGTACAATATAACAACAAAATTACATGTGTATTGCGCCTTTCGTGTTGCGAGGACGTCCCAAGGCGCTGAACAGTACACTGATACACTACGCCATCGTAGCCCAAAGCCATTGTGTGCAGAATATGAAGTTTGCTATCTGTCATTGTACTGTACAAAACAATGCATTTTTCACTTCTGTACAACCAGTGCCAACTGGGATTTGTATAAGGCTCTGCACATGGTAACCTGCTCACAGTATTTTACAAAGACTGAATGGGATGCTGGAAGAGTGAGGTGATCACAGGTATGGTCAAAGAGATGGGTTTTAAACCCGGACCTGGACAGATATAGAAAGGGGTGAGACAGACAGTAAAGAGGAAATTTACTTTCAGTATCCAAAGGGATCTGTGATTTGGCCGTGGATGGTGATGGAGACCTGCTGCAAATCTGAGTTAAGGTGGGGAACCAGGCTGGGTCCCGAGCAGGGGAGAGGGGCAGTGTAGGGGGGAGGGGCGGGATGGGAGAGTTAGGAGGGGAGGGAGAGAGTTGGGAGGGCAGCAGAAGGCACGGTTGAAGAGGAGGATCTTGAGTCCAGCCTTGAAGGAAACAAGGGAGGAAGCAAGATGAAGGGTCTGTGGGAAGGAGTTCCAGAGTGTGGGGGCAGAGAGGCTGAAAGATCGGACTGGGCGGCCGACATGGAGCAGACTAAAGCTCGCTGAACAGAGGGGCCGGGCAGATTCACAGGGGGACAGCGGGTCAGAGAGATAGGAGGGGGCAAGGCCATGAATGTCCTTGAAAGTGAGGATGAGGATCTTGAATTCGATCCTCTGGGGGATGGGGAGCCAGTGGAGACGGGCGAGGGTGGGAGTGATGTGGATGTGGAGCTTGGTGCTGGTGAGGACACGAGCTGCAGAGTTCTGGATAATCTGCAGCTTGTGAAGGGAAGAGCCGGGAAGGCCGATGAGAAGGAAGTTTGCACAGTCAAGCCTTGATGTGACGAATCCATGGACAAGGATTTTGGCAGCCTGAGGGGTGAGGCAATGGCAGATGTTGCGAAGGTGGTGGAAAGCGTGGATGTGGGGAAAGGAAGGACAGTTCAGGGTCAAACAAGACACCCAGATTCCTGACTGGCTTTGAGAGATGGAGAGTGCAGCCTTGGATGCTGATGCTGCCAGCGCCTGAGGTGCGGAGGCGCTGACGCGAGCCAATCAGGAGACTTCAGGTTTGCAGACATTCAACTGGAAAAAGTTGTCTCTCGTCCAGGACTCAATGTCGGACAGGCCGTAGGGAAGTACTGTGAGGGAATGTATGGATAAGAACCTTTAAATTGTTCTGCTGTGAGATAAGGAGATAGTGAAGTTTGGCGAGCAAATTATGGAGGTGAAGCGAAACAGTTTTAGTCAGAGAACAAATGTGAGGAAGAAAAGAGGGCAAGGGATTGAACCAGACACCTAGGTTGTTCACTGGTTTACTTTTTCTTCAAGAAAAATACACGCAGTGGAAATGTTTGGGTAGATGGAATTTGTAATTTAGCTTAATTCACTAATATTAACCCTTGGAGACTGCTTGTGATGAAAATTGCTGTCTCCCTTTGCCAAGCAGTTCTGTGAGTTTTAAACTCATGTTATAACTTTGAATACAATAATAATAATAATAATCCTTGCATTTGATATTGCATGTCTTCTAGACGTCTCAAAGCGCTACATAGAATATACTGTAAAGTTAATCGACTGTATATTTGTGGGCGAAACATGTGGCCAGTTGCACACAGCAGTGTCCCACAAACAGTCGTAGGTTGAAATGACCAATTTTATTATTATCTTTTAAGGGATTATTATCAGGCGTGTGGAGTAAGGATACTCCTGTTACAGCCATGATAATAGAGTTCGATTAGTTGTTAAAATCACAGTCCATAATAGCATTACAAAGGGAATTGGATTTCCAATTGGTAATTCTTCACATATGTTCATTCAATGTTTATTTGGTTGTTAGATCAGTCAGGCCATTTCAGTTTTGTCCACCTTGTGTAATAATCCACTTGAGTAACTCACTTGAATAAGGCATTGTTTTCTTTTATTAGTGGATATGCTCGAGAACTTTATAGCCGATATGTACGAAACCAGGAAAGTTCGGTCGTGAACAAAATGCAGCAAAAATACTGGAGGACGAAGCAAACCTTCCTCAAGGTGACTGGGAAGAAAGAAGACGAACATGTTGTTGCTTCAGATGCAGACCTGGACTCCAAGTTAGAGGTAAGAAATGTGCCAGAGATATAAGGGGAGGTTCATGGAATTCAAACCCATACCTTTTAGCCACGTGCACTCCCGACGTGAAAGGCGCTCTATAAATGTAACTTTGCTGTTGATAGCTCAAGGAAGTAATTTTGTTTGTGGAAAAGAATGAATTATCTTTAAATGACAACTTTGATTTTCCTACACCTGCCTACCTACCTACCTACCTACCTACCTACCTACCTACCTACCTACCTACCTACCTACCTACCTGTCACCCACAAAATATGCAGTCACACAAGTTTACAATATATTCTGAGAAGCGTTTTGAGATATCTTTAATGACTTGGTAAGATGTTATTTCAAATGAAAGGGTTAACATTGTTATTTTCTCTTTGACTATACTTACAATTACCTCTCTCCTTAGTGACTGGCATGAACTGTGTAAAGAGCTTCAAGACATTAACCTAATGAAAGACATTACTGTGTACATATATATATTTTATATATATGTATAATATGCATGCGTGTTTGTGGTAGATGCTAAGTGATTTCTGCTTTTAAACTCACTGAGGAAGTGATAATCTGAACATAGCCGTTGATAAAAATAAACCTTTCTTTTAAAATCTGGTTCAGAAATTTACGATGTTTTTATGAATTTGCATTTACTCTGTATATGAAACTGAAAATTCCAATTGATTTTATTGGCCTTGTAGCTCCGCCTTTTGAAATATTACGAGAGTTTCCAGCACAGATTGCAGATTTATCCTTTGACCAAAAATCTATTATTTTGTTCTTAGTTCTTCCTGTCTTCTCTCTACATATGTACCACAATCTTAAACTGTTCTTCTCATTGGCATCCCCTCTGCCCCTGGTCCCCAGCCTCCACTTGCTGGGGTACGATTGCACAGGTGGTATTTTTGTTCCAGTACACATCGAGGTTGCCATTATTCCTATCTAAGCTTTGCCTATGAGACGAGAGAGAGACTAGAGAGAGAGCTGTACAATCAAGCCTCTCTTCTCCTACCCACCTTTTATGACACATTATTAAATGCCTATTAGAATTTCATACATTACCTTTTAGATGTTCGAAGCAAAGAGATTTTGATTCACCCAATTGCCTTTACCAATTTGTTTACCAGTTTGATCCCTTATTAGGGATTTGTAACTGATTTTACATCAACTCTATGATTTCCCAATTTATCCTTCTTTCTCTTCTTGAACATTATTTGGTTTTACTGTATTTGAAAAGATGAGGTGGCTAATTGGATAGTATTGCAGATTTAAAAACCATTCAAAACCTGCTTCCATATTAAGAGTTAATTTAGAAATTTTTCAAAATCCTGTCCAATCTTAAATTTTAAGACAATAAGCCTAGAACCATGAGAGATTGGGGTTTCAAATGTTCTGTGGATTTGGTAGGCATAAAGTTGTCACTTATTTTTAGATTTGTTTCAAAATTTGCTTTAATGCTCATTTAAGAATTGTCTCTAATACTCATTCCTAACCTGGTTTTAACTGCTGTAGATTGTGTAAACAAGGTTGTTATTGCCATTGGCTGTGTTTTTCAGTTATAAGCTTCTGTAGTGCTTAAATTGTTATTTACTGCAAACTTGCTTCTTCGCGATATTGTATTTTGGACTTGAAAAGGTTCAATTGTTTTTGTTGCAATTTGTTTTTCATTTTTCATTTACTAGCACATTATTTGAGCAGGCTCAAACATTGTGAACACTCAGCAAATTCCAAATCAACTATATTTTCCTCAATAGATTGAGCTTTTAGTGTGATGAATGCATTAATAATTAATGGTTTGTTTATAGTACAGAACAGGTGTGGATCTCAAACCTGTATAGACTCTTAACTCAGTGGAGTTGAGAGCAAAAATGTGTTCATCCCTAAATTACTGGAATAAGAACAAGCTAATGAGTATTTTTGGGGAGTTAAATAGAGAAGAAAGTGAATACTGTAATACAATTTACTTCACTGATGAGGTTTAATTATTTTCTTAAGCTTTTATTTTTGAATTGCACAGCAAATGCAATGTGCAATGATTGTAAAGGGATAAACAAACAAAGACTTATATATATTTTTAAAGTCAATCTTGCTCGACCTGTGAGCAACATGTATATCCAGAGCGAAGGTTACACTATGAAGCATGTTGTAGTTTGGATGTGATTTGGTATTGAAGACTAGCCTGTGGGAATGATTGAAGCCTTCCAGTGGCTGCACCTGGTTTTGCTTTTCCATTCACAAATCTGCACATGTAATACTGTACCCTCTCCTCTCCTGGATTCTCAGCACATCAGGATCCAGGTTTTTTTTATTGTATTTTTGCATGGCAATTCAGTGCGTAAATGCCATTAATTGATAGCGCTGAATGTAATCTGGTCTGTTGGAGGGGCAAACATTGCATTTGGTCAACTCTCAGGTCTTATGGAGAATGGCATTTACAGAAACAACATCTTCAGTCAATTATTTTAAGTTAGAGCCTGAGTTATCTGTAGTGGCAAGTTACCCATAGATGAGGTCCTCCCAGGCCATAAAAGGGCCTGTGGCTGGTGTTGGGAATGCATGCCTGAGGTGCCTTGTGGCCTGTTGGACTATCCCAGCAGAGCAAGTTTGGGCAAGTTTCCTTACTCCACACGCCTGATAATAATACATCAGGAAAAAAAAAAAAATTTGGTCACTCAGTGACTGTTTGTGGGACACTGCCGTGCACAATCGCTTGCCACAGTGTGCCCATAAAAGTGCAGTCAATTCACTTTACAGTCAGTATATTCTGTGAAGTGTTTTGAACGTCTCAAAGATGTGAACAGTGCTACATCAACAACAACAAAATTATATTTGTGGAGTGCCTTTCACGCTGCGAGGATGTCCCAAGGCATTGAACAGTCAGGGGTTGGGACCCGAGCAGGGCAGGACAGGGTTAGGATGAGGGAGGGTAAGAGAGGTAGGAAGCCGACTGAAGGCATGGTCGAAGGGGAGGGTCTTGAGACCAGACTTGAAGTAAGCAAGGGAGGAGAGAAAAGAGCGAAGCTGGGAAGCCATGACTCTTTCAAGGACCTTGGAAAGAAAAGGTAGATTAGAGATGGGCCAGTAATTGTAGAGCAGGGATGACTCCGGGGAAGGTTTGTTGAGGATGGAGTTATTGTGGCTGTTTTGAGGGTGATGGGAATGATACCGGATTATGTTGATGGTGTCAAAGAATAAGGGGCGAGAAGGTGGAGCTGGGAAGTAAGGAGAGGGGTGGAGACAGGGTCAAGGAGTAGGTGGTGGGCTTCATGGAGGATATAATGGTGAGGAGGGGGAGAAGGGTTCCAAAGTGTGGAAGGAGAGATGGATAGGGGTTGGAGTGTGGGGGGAAATGGGGAAGGAGTGGCAGTTAGGAGGGCAGAGGCAGCTGAATGGATTCCCGCAATTTGGGGAATCGATCAAATACAAGGATTATTAATATTACTATCCATTAAAGGGCTACACCAAGCCCTCCAGCCATACCCTATTACAGAGGCCTTTGGTCAATACTGGATAAGGCAGGAGGTGGGTTGCGAGACCTTTGTGCCACCCTCCAATAGACCAAAGGATTCCGAGATGTCTCTGAACATGCATTGCCGAACCTCTGCCATTCCAAATCCATGTGCTGAACCTAATCCATTCACTCCTTTGGCATATCCCTACATTTCCGATCTCCTCACTGCCGTATTTCATTTCCCTCAATGGATTGAGCTTTCATTGTGATGAAGTAAATTAATAATTAATGGTTTGATTATAGTGTGGGACAGGTGTGGATCTCAAGCACTTAGACTCTTAACTCTATGGACCACGCCAAAATGCATTCATCCCTAGATTAGTGGAATATGAACAAGCCAATGAGCATTTTTGGTAGTTAAATAGAGAGGAAAGTGAATTAATACAACTTACAGTAAAAGCCTGTTTATCCGTGACCTGATCAACTATAACTTCTGTATAACCGGCACCTCAAAAAAAAGGTCCCCATTTAATTAACCAGATCTTATCCGGCACAATCGCAATTTTTTCCCCTCGTATCAGTAGCAGTATGCTGCTACTAGTGCCTGAAGGTGGCGCTGCTGTTTTTTCCCTCACAGAGTACAGTACGATTACCTCTGAAGGTAGTGCACTTCTGGGTTTGAGATAGAGGCAGGAAAAGAGAGAGGATGGGGGAGGGTGGGGTGAGAGAAAGAGAGAGGAGGGGGAGAGAGAGGTGGGGGAGAGGAGGGGAGAGAGAGAGAGAATTGATTAATTTAGATGGAAAATGAAAGGAGTGGAGGGGGGTTGGGTTTGGAGCCATTGAGATGCCAGACTGACTGTGTGTGTGAAAGATAGAAAGAAAAAGAGAGTACCCCTTTTGATTGTGTGCTGTGTTTATGGACTGGAATCAATATTTATTGCTTTATTGGTAAGTATCCATACAATATTCTGTTATTATTTAGTTTATTATTGATACGGTATGTTTCTAAAAAAAACAATTTTTGTAGCAAAGTATAGGCAAAGAGTTATTTTTTTTAAAAAAAGAGCTTCCACTCGATTTGCACCGGACTCCTGCTTGTCCCTCGCACCCTCCACTCCAACACACCAAAAACTTCGGAGCACTCTCCTTCAAACACTCCGCCTTGCCACCTCTCCACTTTTTCAAGTCCCACCTGAAAGCCTTCCTCTTTGACCATGCTTGCAGTCACCTCCCTACACCCGCACCCCCGGATCAGATTCAGGCTCCCCCACTGTTAAGCGCTCTGAGACAAGTTAATTGATCAATTTGACATTTAATGTACTTACTAGCATTTATATAATGTTAAGTAGAGCGACAATTCACTTATCAGCGCTTTGCATGGGAGGTGGCTGGGATATAGACAACTTAAGGGGTAGTGACAAGTTAAGCCAGGGTTTTATTAACAGGAGTTGACTGTACTGTATATGCTTGTTTATTTACAGATATTCCAGTCCATTCAGAGAACATGCATGGAACTTCTGAAGGTCATTGATCAGTACCAGAAACGGATTTGTTGTATGTATCTGACATGTTTTATACATCAAATCAGCATATTTGAACAATTTGCTGTTAGGTTACCTGTTCTACTTGGCCCTGGTTTCGCAATAATGATTATTTCAGGAAGCACTATCTTAAAAAACAAAAAGTAGTTTTTCAAAGGCGAACGTTTCAATTCATAATAGTCAAGGGGAAGGTGGAATGGATTTGGGCAAGGAGGGGATCATTGTTAGCTGTGATGCTTCCTGCATTTGGATGTTCATAGGGCTCATACCTTGGTAGAAAAAGCAATTTTCAAGCACAGCACAGTTGCTCTAAGCGTCACATTAATAGCCACACCAAATGTTTGATGCCATACTACAAAGTCTGTTTGAACTTTTTTAAACTACAGTAAAAGCCCGTTTATCCGTGACCTGATCAACCGTAACTTCCGTATAACCAGCACCTCAAAAAAAAAAGTCCTCATTTGATTAACCGGAATTTATCCAACACAATGTATTATTATTACATTTTTTTGGTGTGTTTTTGGCTGAATATCCGCTATGCGCTTTAACCGGCATTGGCCAGATCCTGAGGGTGCCGGATAAACAGGCTTCTACTGTACTTTTATTTTGCTTCTTTGTCATAATTGAACTTACGCAAAGAAAAATTTAGTTTTCAACAACAATGAATTTCTATAGGTAAAAACCACACTCATGGTGATTGCACTGCCCATTTCAATCTACTATATTTCAACACACACATCAAACTTTATGTAATTAGGGTAATTGAAATTTATGATGCACGATTTAAATTGTGTGATGTTGATTTCAATAAATAATATTTTTACTCGTATGGTTGAAATTGTTGGTTTAAACTGTTGATGTTTTTGTGTACTGACTTGTGTGATGTGCATGATCGTTCTGAGATGCTAACCTGTGTGTAGAGCTATATAAATGCACATTGTTGTTGGTGTTGTAATGTGCGTGATGAATTTGGTAATCCATGCCTAGTTCTGTAGGTGGTCTGCCTTACAGAAATGGTGTTGCAACATTTAGAAAGGCAGGAACAGATTGAATGGTATTTCACCAGGTCCCTGCAGAAAGCGTACATCTTTCCTCTTCAGTATAGAAATACGGGGATACCAGAAGTGAGGTAAAGAGGATGTATCTCCTACATTCCCAACTCAGGGAAGACGGGCACACTGAGCACTTCAGCGGACTTGATTCAGTGACAGACACCTTGAGACAATATCAACAACTTCTACTCCGAGGACGAGTGAGTTTCTTGGCTTGTTTGTCTTGCAATGGAATTGTAAACCGTGTTCTTTTCCAGTTTTGTCACAGGAAGAAAATGAGTTGGGAAGGTTTCTCAGGTCCCAGGGATCACAGGATAAAACAAGAGCAGGCAAGATGATGCAGGCGACTGGAAAGGCTCTCTGCTTCTCCTCTCAACAAAGGTATTGCAATTTACTACTGCTGGACTACTGACTCATTGTATTTGAAGTGTGCTTTGTGGAGGATGGCCTGATGGTTCAGTGGATTCATGACTAGCATGAGGTGCCACTGAATGGATTAAGTAGTTTGCCTGTGTCGGCTCGGAGGGGAAGAGGAGATAATAAAATAATAATAATCTTTTCATTTGATATAGTGAGTTATCACGTCTTCGAGACGTCTCAAAGCGCTTCACAGAATATACTGTAAAGTGAATTGACTATATTTTGTAGGGAAAACGTGGCAGCCAATTCTACACAGCAATGTCCCACAAACAATTGTGGATTGAAGTGACCAATTTATTGTTATTAATATTTTTTGAAATAATTATTGTCCCCAGGAAAAGCGATTTGCCAAATGACTAACAACCGAGTTCCTACTGACTGCTAGGTAAACACAATAATAATAATAATCCTTGCATTTGATATAGCGCTTTCCACATCTTATCAATGTCCCAAAGCGCTTCACAGAATATACTGCAAAGTGAATTGACTGTATATATTTGTGGGCGAATCCGGCAGCCAATTGCGCACAGCAGTGTCCCACACACAGTCATGGATTGAAATGACCATTTTTATTATTGTGTTTTTTTGGAGGGATTATTATTAGGCGTGTGGAGTAAGGAAACTTGCCCAAGGTTTGGCCCTGACCTGCCTGGATTCAAACACAGGTCTCCCCAGCTTGGTCTCCCCAGCTTGCACGACAAGTGCTCTAACCACTGAGCCACAGGAGCTCCACAAGCGTGAGGAGTAAGGAAACGTGCCCTAACGTTTTGCCCCTGCCGGGAATTAATCCATCCAAAAAAAAGCCGATAATAAATTGGTCATTTCAATCCATGACTGTTCGTGGGATGCTGCTGTGTGCAATTGCCACAAATAAACAGTCAATTCACTTTACAGTATATTAAGTGAAGTGCTTTGAGACGTCTAGAAGACGTGAAAGCGCCATATCAAATGCAAGGATTATTATAATCGAACCCCATCTCTCGCTTGTGAGGTGAAAGCTCTAACCACTGAGCTGTAAGGATGTTACCGTGATCTGTGTTTTCTGTAGGTTGGCTCTTCGCAGCCCTTTGTGCCGGCTGTATCAGGAAGTAGAAACGTTCCGGTACCGAGCCATCTCTGACACCTGGCTGACTGTTAACCGAATGGAACAGTCCCGTACAGAATACCGAGCTGCACTGCTTTGGATGAAGGATGTTTCTCAGGAATTGGATCCCGATATGTGTAAACACCTTGAAAAGTTCAGGAAGGTAAGAGTCATCACTCGCCACCACATTAAGTTGTGAAAACTACTTGTTGGCAATGGCTGCCGACAGGAATAACAACCACAAAATTGTGTTTGTGTGGCATGTTGTATTTGTATTGCGCTTTTCACAAATGTAAATTTATAAATGTAATAATTTGCTATAAGCAGTTCCAAAACTAGCAAATATTGAAGTGTTGAGTTCATAGTCAGATTCCGAATCTCTGATCTCCTCAATGATTTTTATTTGCACTTTTTAAATTGTATTATTTGTGCACCATTTGCTACTGTCGGCCGCACAATTCCCTGGTGGTATAAAATGTCGCTGTCGATTAATGTTTCTGATGTGTTTTATTGTCACTCCCAGATAGTGGCATGTCGGGCAAAGCAAGTCATTCAAATTTACTTTGGTAATTTTAGGCATTCAGGTTCATAATCCCCCAGCAGCGATGGCAAACTAAATGGATCAATAAAACGTCATTAATCTAAGCATTTAAAAAGTTCATGCATCAAAATGTTAAAAAAAAATGCAAGAAAGTCAGCGCAGCACCAAAACAGCCGTAAAACGTTTTGACATGAGATGCAGTCAATACCGATTTTTTAAAGAAATCTGACTAACTTTAACACACAATGGTATTTTCAGGATGGCAAATAAAACAGTTCTGGAGAAACGCAGAAGGTTCTTGATATGAGTGTCTCCTGTTTATCATAACAATCTCTTACATTGTGACCACGTGAGGAAAGTGGCTGCCGCGCAGTAAAACATGCGACTCTTAAGCAAACGGTGCACTTGCAATCCAGGGCTGATGGCATTTTTAAATGAACAGACAGTCAATTTGTGCAAAGCGAAGCTCCACAAAAAAAAAGAGGAAATTAATTACCAATTTGTATTCTGTTTTCGAGAACACTGTGAGAAACTCAATTTTCTATAGGATCCGTTAAATCCATCCTGGGTCTTGTTCCATCCTTCCCTTTTGTGCTACCTGCTCCCTCTGCTTGGCACCTGTGAATATTAACTCTTAACAATTCCTCCTGTGAAGTGCTTTATCTTCCTGATATACACGGTGCTATACCAGATACATCAAATGTTATTATCGTTTGTCTCTTTAAAAATTTGGCCCAGTCTAAATTTATCCAGCAGATGGCAGCAATAATCTGCCTGTACGAATGAAGCAACCTTGAACAATGCAATAGGTTGTATGGTTTGCATTGTACCATGAAATAGGCTATGTTTTTGTTTTGAATGAATGAAGAATGGGCTGATATCCCAACCAAGCTTTACATTTGAAGCCCTGAGGTTGCCTGCCACTTCATGCGTTTTGATTTGTCAAAGATACTGTCCGACCTTCTGATAAGGTTAAATCACCGGCCGTGTATGTTTATTCAGGTTGACATTAAAAATTCCGTGGCAATATTCAAAAGAGAAAGAAGGTTATCCTTCTCAATAATCCATCAGATTAATGGGACTTCATTTACATTTGCCTATAAAAAATGGTCTCTGCTCTAGACAGCAATTACTTGTGAAATTCAGATGTTTTGACATAAGTTGGCATAATTTTTCTTTTGTCTTTCTTTCCACTCTGTTTGCTATGCATTGTGTTTCCTCAATGATACAAACCACGAGATGATGTTTCAGAATTGTTTGTTATTAAAGTATTTTTGGTGTGAGAGAGAGAGAAGGTGGGAAGTAGTATTCAAGGAATAATAATAATCCTTCCATTTGATCCTTGCGTCTTATCATGTCATTGAGATATCTCAAAGCACGTCACAGAATGTACCGTAAAGTGAATTGACTATATTTTGTGGGCCAAACATAAAAATGTAGCATTCAGGCAGACAAATGAGAAACATACTTCTCGCTGTGCTTTTAACCACATAGTAGCATGTGTTCAAGAAGTTCTCCTTCATGGTTCAGAACTCCGTGGAGAAACGCAAGGGGCTTCTCTTGGCCTGTTCGCAAGGACCAATAAGTATAAATAAGAAGGGAGAGAGTGTTCTGGCCTACACTGCTCAGCACCCTAGAGATTGCCTTTGTCAAGGCTTCTCAAAATCTGAATTCAGCAGTTGTTATTGAGTAAGCCTGGTATTTGAACTCCTGAATATCAAATTGTCTGGCCTATCCTCTATGGGTCATCCTAGAGTCAGGTGTGTGTAAAATAGTTGATGAGGAAACACTAAGGCTCGAGGCTGCAGATGTTGGAAGGCTTTACCCTGATTCCAATTTTATAAACTTGTGTCCGGGTCTTGTTATCCACCTTGATTAGTACGGTTCATTAGTAAACATTGATTGTCAATTCCAGCTTGGATTAAAAAGCTGCTGCTGAAACTCCCTATCTCCAACTACTAATCAAATAATGGTTAGGATGTATGTCTGAGCTGTGGGCAGAAGGATGCTAGCAAGAGGAAGGAAGATGGCATTTCATGATTAGCTGTGATGGTTACCATGAAGCTTGCGTAGTGTTCCTGCTGACTGTCTTGTGAAGGCTGGAGCCTGTGGTCGTTTTTTGGGGGTCAGCCAGGTGATACATGTGGACATTTATCACCATACTTGAGAGTATCCACACCAGACTGAGTTCCGTGCATCTCATGTAGACATGGAATAGCAGGGTATTGGAATGGAATGTGCATTTTGAACATCCGATGACCATTTAGTTACTGTACACCTAGAGGGGAGAGATAATCTGAGATAAGATGGGGATCCATGGGATGCGCTCTCTGATTTTTTTTTTTTTCCAGAGCATTATACATTGCCACAGTAGCAAGTGAAATCATGAATAAAAAATAAAAACACCAACATTCTGTTATTCTATATGTCCTTAGACAGAATAACAAAGTACTTTGTTTAAAATAGGAGGCTGGCTTCTTGCATTATCTGAAAGAAGATTTACTTGCTTGAGTACTGCAGCTTTTAGGAGATGCAAAGTTTTGAGAAAATTAAGTTTTTCCTCATTGTAAACTAGGAAGCAGACAGAGATGAACCCTCAAAAATTCCAACTTGAAGAAAAAAATTAAAAAGGATATCATGAGGTACAAAAAATAACTGTAATCTGCCTACATTCCAATCTGCTTTATGCCTGAAAACCAATGTCATAATTGAGATCATGCAAAATGTACAATTCCCATTAATCAGTCACATTAATCAATTAATCAATCAAAAAAAACATAATAATTTGGTTACTCAATCCACGACTTTGTGATACACTGCTGTGTGCAATTGGCTGCCATGTTGTTTATCCACATATTTACAGACAATTCACGTTACAGTATATTCTGTGAAGTGCTGTGAGACATCTAGAAGATGTGGAAAGCGCTATATCAAATACAAGGATTATTATTATTCCAACCAAATGGTGCCTTATGTGCAAAAGATGCTAAAGGTGAAAGGGCCAAATTATTGTTGGATATTGCTGGTGCAAATGGCTGCCAGATTTGACTACAAAGTACAATCTTGTGCACTTAACAATAACAACTGGGGAGTTTTTAGTTTTTTTATGTCATATAAAAATGTCAAGGACTCCAGAAGTGTGTGTTAGCTAAGTCATGTTCCAGCCAATTTTCAGTCTTCATTTATATTTAGCAATCTCGGATTTTCAAAAAAGGGCAAAATTCCGGACCCTCTAATGAAAGGAATGCAGGAAAACAGTTGATAGTATCTAAAATGATTGTTGCTGGAAACACATTTATTACCTTAATAACAAATGCTTCCATTTGATTTTTGATAAAGTTGGCAAGTGATTTTTTATCTTGTTTAGATAGTTTGAAAATGTCACTGCATGCATAAATACTAAGTTAATTACCATCAACAGAAGATAAAATTCTCTATAGGTTGCATGCACAATTTTAACAACTTCAAGCATATTAAATTTAAATTTGTATAGCTTGCCATAAAACATTACAGAAGCTGCATAAAGGTTCAGCTAACCATGTGCCTTTACAATTCCCAGTGCAATTTATAATGACCATGCAGATTGGTTTAATTAAAGCAGTAAAACATAGTGGCATTTGAAGCCTTTATTAGTGATGTGAGTAAATCCTTTTGTTAAGATCGCCCTTTTTCCAATGCATTTAAAAGTGGAGATGTATTCAGATGCCTCCAATTTAGGGCCTAAAAATTTAATATTTGCAAATCAGATGCCAGCTCTATGATTGTGGCCAGTGTTTTTGCTTTCAGCCCTTTTGTGGCAGAGCAAAGGCTGGAAAGAAAAGCGCTTTTCTTTTTTGGTGGGCTTTGCCAGAACCCAGGATTTGAAAGCTTTCTTCCCTCTGATTCTGAAAATGTAATTAGATTCACAAACTGAAAGTTGCAATTAAATTAACACACCTGATTTGCAAATATTCTGTAGTTCAGTGGTTAGAGCACTCGCCTCACAAGCGAGAGATTTGGGTTTTATTCCTGGCAGGGCAAGTTTGGGCAAGTTTCCTTATTCCACAGACCTCTGTTTATCTTTCAGGTCTTCTAGACGTCTCCAAAGCATATCACAGAATATACTGTAAAGTGAAAAATATATAAAATACTGCAGATGCTGGAAATCTAAAACAAAAACACAAGTTGCGAAGGAAAACTCAGCAAGTCAGGCAGCATCCATGGAGAAAGGAAAGTGAGTCAACGTTTCAGGTCCACGTTCTGACGAAGGGTCGTGGACCTGAAACTTTGACTGACTTTCCTTTCTGCATGGATGCTGCCTGACTTGCTGAGCTTTCCCAGCAACTTCTGTTACTGTAAAGTGAATTGTATATTTATGGACGAAATGTGGCAGCCAATTGTAGCTGTCCTACAACAATCATGGATTGAAGTGACCAATTTTTTTTTGAAGGAATTATTACAACTGGAAAAGCAATCCACCAATCGACTAACAATCAGGTTCCTACCTATTGCAAGGTAAACAGAGGCATGTGGAGTAAGGAAACTTGCCCAACATTTCACACTGCCGGGAATCAAACCCAGGTCTCTCGCTTGCAAGGCGAGTACTCTTAACCATGAGCTACAGGACCCCAATAATTAGCATTTCTCACCTTGGGTAAAATCAGTTGTACAACTCCTTTCACATCAGAAGATGGCCTAGAGTGTTTAACAGTACTGGTTTGGCTGACCTGAGGGTAATAGCTGGGTGTGGTGAGAAGAGAGAAAATGACCTGAAAAGCAGGCAAAGGGATAGGTTTTGAGACAAACTTTGAACAGGGTGAAGAAGGGAGCGAGTCGGAGAAACTCTGATATGGAATTCTAGACATGTAATTAGAGATCCAGGAACTAGAGAGTGAAAATAGCAGGACCCAGCCTGAGTGGAATGAGCCATTTACCTATAGAGGGAACATACGAATAGGAGTAAGCCATTCAGCTCTCTGCCATTTCATTAGATCACGACTGATCTGTACCTCAACTAATCCTTTCAAATCCAATTTCCCGCTTCCAATATCCCTTAATACCCTGACTTACCAAAAATCTATCAACTTCACTCTTGACAGTGTGGATGGATCCAGCATCCAGGGCCTTTTTGGGGAGAGAATTCCAGATTTCTACCACACTTTGAGTGGAAAAAATGCTTCATGATTTTACTCTTAAATGGCCTGGTTCTAATTTTAAGACTATACCTCCTTGTTTTGCATTCCCCCACCAGAGGAAATAGCTTCTCTGTATCTACCCTATCAAATTCCTTTATCATCTTAAATATCTCAATCAAATCACCCCTCAGTCTTCTAAACTCAGGGGAAGACAATCCACGTTTACGCAGCCTTTCCTTATAACTTAACCCTTTTAGACCTGGTAACATTGATGGTGAGCCTGCGCTGCACCCCCTCCAAGGCCAATGTATCTTCCCTGAGGTGTGGTGTCCAAACTGAACACAGTCTCCAGGTGGGGTCTGACCAACTCTGTGCAGTTGAAGCATCATTTCTTCCCCTTTGTATTCCAGGCCTCTCAAGATAAAGGCCAACATCTCATTCACCTTTTTGATTATGTTTTGCACCTGGGAACTAGTTTTTAGTGATTTGTGGATATGGACACCCAAATCTCTTTGCTCCTCTATAGTTCTTAGTCTCTCCCCATTAAGAAAATATTCTGCCTTATTTTTTTTCGATCCCTAGTGGATAACATCACATTTCCCTACAGTGAATTCCATCTGACACAGCTTTGCCCACTCACTTAATCTGTCTAAATCCCTTTGTTACTTCCTTCTCCCATCTTTTAAACTTACTGAGCCTCCAGCTTAGTATTGTCTACAAACTTGGATATAAAACTTTCTATTCCTTCATCCAAGACATTTATACTGTGCCTATTGTATATGGCAAATAGCTGAAGTCCCGGTACAGACCCCTGTGGGACACCACTTGTCACGTCCCACCAATCAGAGAACATTCTGTTTAATCCTACTGTCCGTTTCCTGCCTCCCAACCAATTGCTAAGCCACGTCGCAAGGTGGCTGATTACGTGCACTTCCATTTTCACCAATCTTTTGTGTGGAACCTTATCAAATGCCTTTTGAAAAGTCCTTATAAACAACATCCATAGACATTCACTTTTCCACCATTTTAGTGACTTCCTCAAAATATTTAACTAGAATAGTCAGACACAACCTAGCCTTTACAAACCCATGCTGACTCTCTTTGACTAGTTCATACCTGTCCAAGTGTTCAATCACTGACAAGTCTGTAGTTTCCCAGTTTTAAACAAAGGGGTGACAATTTGCAATCTTCCAATATAAGAGCACAATTCTCGAATCTAGTGAGCATTGGAAAATTATGACGAATGCATCTGCAATTTCCTCTCCTATTTCCTTTAACACCCTGGGTGGGAAACCATAAGGTCATGTTATAGTGTTATTTTCTCCATTACCATTTTAAAAATTATATTTATTTAATTAAACATTTCTCTTTGGTTTATTTTTGGGTTCCCCTGTACAGCTAGTAATTTGTCCTTATCCTCTACTGTAAAAATGGTAGCAAATGTTTTATTTAACAGATCAGCCGTTTCCTTATTTTCCATTATAGTCTCGCCTACATCTGTGTCTGCTCCTAAAGCATTCCTTAAAAATATGTTTAGGAATGCATTTAGGATCCCACAAATTTTACCCTGTTCATGCCTATTCTGACATTGGAAAGACCCTGCCCCAGATATTTCTTTACGCAGAGGGGAATCAACAACTGGATCAGGTTGACAGGAATGTTGATAGAGGCCAGGATATTGGACTCATTTAAAAAGCAGCTTGATCCTGTATTGTGGGAATGTTGGGGTAAGTGTTCTGGACGGATGTTAACAGATGGGCAAAGAGCCTCCTTCATCGAGACTCTTTGGAATTCCAATGGGGAAGCATTGCTGGGGTCCCCACCTTACCTACGTCCCCCTATCACCCCCCACCCCCCCCCCACCCCCACACACACACACACACACACATAGACCACTACCACAAGAAAAAATATAGGTTGGCAATAAAATGCACCTCAATAGTACCAATCAACACCCTACCTTTTACTGCAAAATTTTCTCTGCAATTCTCTGCAAAATTGGCATATCTCCCTATAATGTTTGGCAAATATTTCCACACTTTTCTATTGGCGCCAGAGATGACCCTGGAATTAGCTACTCAATGACAAGAAAATACAAATTACATTTATAGAGCGCCTTTCTTGTCCCAAGACGCTGATATGTCATCTAGGAAGAGCTCAAACACTGATTGTAAACTATTGTTGGGGGAAGAAAACTTAAGCTAGGTCTTTAGAGTCAACTTGGTTTCATAGTGACCTGCAAATCTCTCTAACAGACGTGATGCTCAGATACCTGAGCCAGCCAGGTTTGATTGACCTGGCTGATTAACAGAGACTTTGAGGAATATATGTGTTATAGAAGAGAGAATTATTCCCCCAGGACTTTGTTAACCCATTGCACTAACCTTATCACCAAAAACAGTAAAAGCCAGTTTATGTGGCACCCTCTGGACCTGGCCAATGCCGGTTAAACCTCGTGCCGGATATTTGGGTGGCCAGCTGCCGAAAACACAATACAAATTTTTAAAAAATAAAAATGAAAAATATATATTTTTAAACATACCATGTTAATAATAGACTAAATAATAACAGAATATTGTATGGATAGTTACCAATAAAGCAATAAATATCAATTGCAGTCTATAAACACAGCACACAATCAAAGTTTTTTTTTTCGTTCTCTCCCTTCCTCCCTCTATCTCTTTCACACACAGTCAGTTTGGCATCTCAATGGCTCCAACCCCCCTCCACTCCTTTCATTTTCCACCTAAATTAATCAAATCACCCCCTCTCTCTCTCTCCGCTCCTCTCCCCCACCTTCCTCTCCCCACCTTTCTCTCCCCCACCCACTCCTCTCTCTTTCTCCCCCGCACTTTTTCCCTCGAACCCCCCCCCCACCCCCACCCCCCCTCTCTCTCTCCCTGCCTCTCTCAAACCGGGAAGTGCACTACCGCAGCATTCAGAGGTAATCGTAGTGTACTCTGTGAGGGAACAAAATGGCAGCGCCACCTTCAGGCACTAGTAGCAGCATTCCAAAATACTGATACGAGAGAAAAAATTGGGATTGTACCGGATAAGACCCAGTTAATCGAATGGGACGTTTTTTTTTTCAGGTGCCGGTTATATGGAAGTTACGGTTGATCGGGTCACGGATAAACGGGCTTTTACTATAGTTTGCCTACAATATGCACTTTCTCTCTTCTGAGTTTGAGACTGTGCATCTTGTTGTAATTGATTTCTGTTAAATAGTACATATTTCAAATTTAATTCTTACCTGCTGCTTGCTCGGTTAATGAGTTTTGCTAGTTAGAATGGTCAACACGAACAGCTTTTAAATTTAAACTGAATATATTACATTTTTACAACTCTACATGTTAAATTTGAAGAAAGATGGTCTCATGGACAAGATGAAGCGGACTTTCAGGCCTCTGATATTTCATTACATTTTTGTGCAGTATGGTCTACATTTGGCCTTCATTTATTCATTTATTCTTTCCCCAGCCCAATGTTTAAAAATAAACTTTCTAAAACAGATGTTCTAAAGGGAAGAAGGATTGGGTAATAAGTGAAGGTTGAGTGGCTTTTATGAATAGATGATACTTCCAAGCTCCACTTAATGTAGATTCGACTGATCGTTTATCAAACACGAGTTGGCATGCTTATTTATATTGTTATCCACTAACAAGAATCCTCAATTGTGCTAATTTCTAGTGCAATCTTTTAAGATTACAAAATGTGTGCGTGAAAAATTGTATAGGAATTTTTTCTATCTGCTGAATGTAGTGGTTATGTGGTTGTTGACTTAGACAAGATTAGCTGTGCACTAGCTGAACTATTGTGACTTGTCTGGTGCAGTCATAGTTTTGCATGCAGTAGCTCAGTTAAAGTGTACATCTTTGAGTTTCACTCCTACCCAACCCAGAATCTCAACTTTCGCATCAAATGGAGTGATCAACAACGTGCAGATATCTGATATCTGAGTCCAGATGTTGAGTCAGTCAGTAGTTTTGATGTAGGTCTGAGATGCCTCCGGCAAATGATCAAAGTGGGCACTGCTTTACAACATTCAGCTAGTGTTCGTTGTCACATTGTGCGTTATCTCTCGCCTTCCAGAATATCTGTAACAAATGTTCGACAGGCAATTTCTGGTGGTAATTTGCTCTTTTGTGGAGTCAGTAACCATTCACATTGTCACTAAGTCTTTCAGTGTACCTCAGGTTTGAATGAGGATGCTTTAAGCGCATTAGCCTGATTCCCAAAAGGATTGTAAGATTTCATGTGTATCTTCAGAAGCTTCTGGAAATCCTTATGAATCAGCACGTTCAGATTTGCCATGGTTTGATTGTACTCACGAGCGTGTCCCTCTGGATGTTAGGTGGGTATATGTGCCAGAGTGGGCATCCATTGAACGGGTTTTAATTTTGACGTTCCAGTTGATTCTCACAGTGTCATTAACTGCGTGTCCAGAGATTTGGTGTGTGAGCTGCCTCTCCAGGCTGGAGTATAATATTAATTGGTCAGTATGTCGGTGCTGCTAGAGTCACTATTTGAAGTGTGTGTGCATCAGAACTCCATGTTATATAAAGTTGCATTTATATAGCGCTCTCCATTGGGCCCATAATATAATCCTTGCATTTAACATTGTTGTTGAGATACTGCAAAGCGCTTCACGCAATTTACTATAAAGTGGATTGACTATATGTATATTCTCTGGGTGAAACTAAGGGCACAGCAGCTGGATGGGGCACAGTTCTGTGAAGTTCTGTAACAGAGAAATAAGAGGAAATACGAGGGCCCAGTTTTGATTCCCAGGCTAGACAAAACCTTCAGCAAGTTTCCTTATGCCGGTCATTTGCAGCAGTAAGAAGGAACCAGATTGTTAGTCAGTTGATGGATCGCTTTGTGGGGGTAATAATTCCATCCCCAAAAAATGTGGTCAACCGATCCATGACTCTTTTCTGTGTGTAATTGGCTGCTGGGGTTTGCCCACAGAAGTCAATTCACTTTACAGTATATTCTGTGAAGTATTTTGTGACGTCTTAACAACGTGATAAGGTTCTATATCAAATATTCTTGTTATTATTTTGGACCCATTGTCCTCAAAGTGGTTCCTTGGCAGCTTTGTTGTTTTTGATGATAGGCTGTTACCAAGGTGTCGGAGGTGTTGTGATTTTCTATAATGTCACTGTGGAAGCAGAAATGGTAAAATGAATCCTTAAACCTCCTGCTTTGTTCGTAAGATCTTTTGATGGAAAAAATCCCAAACTATTTGTTAAAAAAGGCTCTGTTTTCATCTTCAATGGCAGCTTTTTGGCAGTATAAGCAGTCTATAATTCTCCCCTCCAGTTAGTAACTGGCATGTTTAAATATGTAAATGTCTATCTGAGGCACTTGAGGCAGGCCTATTTTGTTTCACAACAGCTGCTGCTGAAATGAAAAGGGGAAACCAAGTAGCCACGCAATAATTCCGGCTCCCCTGCTTAGTGGCACGTGGATGGAATCCTAGTGCAGCAAAGGGAGAAGTCACCAAATGGGAAAGTTGCCAATTACCCTTGAATAGGGTAAGCCCAAACTTTAGACTGTGCTCCGCTGCCTCCCGTGTAACAGCAACAAAATTCCATTTGTAGAGCGCCTTTCACATCAGGAGGACATCCCAAGGTGCCGAATAATCAGGCCGAGACCCAAGTGGGTGGAGGGGAGTGGGGAGGCAGGGTTGGGATGAAAGAGGGCAGAGAGGTAGGAGGCCGGCTTAAGGCACGGTCAAAGAGGAGGGTCTTGTCTCGACACCAATCTTGAAGGAGGCAAGGGAGGAAACAAGGTGAAGGGATTGTTGGATGGAGTTCCAAAGTGTAGGGGCTGAAAGCCTGGCCACTGATGGTAGAGCGTGTTAGATATGGAGCAGGCCGGAGCCTGCTGAATGGACACGTTGATAGGGGGTGGTCAGTAGGTCAGAGAGATAGGAGGGGGGAAGGCTGTGGAGGGTCTTGAAAGTGAGGACAAGGATCTTGAATTAAATCCTCTGAGGAATGGGGAGCTACTGGAGCGGGTGAGGGTAGGGGTGATGGAGTCAAAGAGACGAAAGAGAAGAACTGGCTGCCTCATTGTTTTGACATTGGCTAATCCCACAATAAAGCGAGAGTAACAAAGTTGAGATAAATTCACAAATCTTTCAACTCATTTGGACTCATCCCTCTATAGAATGTGTAATCTACGTTCTTCCTATTTACAGAATCCAGCAGTTTTTTCAACGAGGCCATTGTCCTGCCCTCGGCCACCCTTATTAATCGCCTGATACTGCTATTGAATGACCTGATTGGGGGGAAATACTTCCTGGTGTCTGTCCTAAAATTGTCTTCAATACTTCAATAATAATTGTCTTTTTATCCAATTGCCTTGGCAACTGTGAAACTAATGTTCTCAGTTTAATTGTTCTATCTTATTAATTCCCTTATGTCATAGTTATCAAAACTGTGCACATTATTCCAGGTATGACCTAACCAGAGAACGTCTCGAACATGATGTCTGGAAAATAAATGTAAATGTAGTTGATTGGAGAAAGTGGCCCATTTTTACCTTTTCAACTTTTGTTTCAGATTCTCTATTGTTCTACAATGGTATGGATATGGTAGTGATGAGAGAGGAGGGGAGACAGGTTTGAAGATGGGGAGGGAGGGAGGGAGGGAGGGAGGGAGCGAGGGAGGGAGGGAGGGAGGGAGGGAGGGAGGGAGGGAGGGAGGGAGGGAGGGAGGGAGGGAGGGAGGGAGGGAGGGAGGGAGGGAGGGAGGGAGGGAGGGAGGGAGGGAGGGAGGGAGGGAGGGAGGGAGGGATAGGAATGTGTGGGAGAGATGGGGAGGGAGTGGCGGTTGAGAGGGTGGAGGCAGCTGAACGGTTCCCCTCAATGTTGGACAATGAAATACAACATTTCCTCAGAGTCAAGAGTTTGAGGAGAGATTGGGCGAGGAGTGGGAGGGTGGTTGGAGGAGCCGGTTGGTGGTGTAGAATAAGAGCCTGGGGTTGCCTTTGCCTCCAAGGTTATCTTGAAGTAGAAAGACAATTTGGTTAAGGCGAGGGCGGAGAGTATTTGCTAAATTTGTATTTGCTTATTTGATAAAGAGCTACCGACTTTCTCATTCAATACTGTAAAGAGCTGAAACCAACAACAGCTAAGGGAAAAAAACTGTACATCCTATATGCTTATCCTTAGGGTTGAGATAGTGCAGCACTCAGAAAAATGGCAAAAAAAGATTAACTTGCAACTACAAATCTCTGCGGGAGCAGCTTTTAAGTGGAATGCCTACAGAAATTGTATTTAACTAGAATATATGTATAGCAAAAGACAATATTTAGTTTGATTCGAGATTAAGTGATAAGATTCCCATATAAAAGGGATTTTGTAGGAATGAAGAAGGAAACTCCATCCTTTTACAGTGTAAACCTCTAGGCTTTCACGATGACTCTTGTTTGCACACGTAGCATAGATTTCTATATGAAGAGGTTCATTGATCTCGGAATGAAAAGACTAGTTGTACAAGGCACACAGAGTGAAGGAAAGACTACTGTTCAATGTAATATGATTGCTGCTACAGTTATAATTAGAGCAGTATCTACTGACTTGCATGCTAGAATATACAGTACTGACCACTGCTTCCCTTATTTTCTTATTTGTCTACATTTTTTATACAGTCCCACTGCATAGTTGGTTGTCAGTTATTTTTAAATAAAACATTAGTGAAGATATACAATGGTATACTGTATGTATAAATGTTTTGTGCTATGTGAAATCTGGCGTAGAAGGAAGAATAGTTCCACTTTGATGACTGAGATGCTGAAATTGCATGCAGACTTCATATGCTATCAATTGCACCATGATTTATGTGGCAGAAATTTGGTCTTTAAACCTATTTTGTTAAATAAACATTCTGACTGAACCACAGAGGTATAAACTCAGTGCTAATTATAGATGTTTCTTGGGGGAGAGCGCAGTTTGATTTATACTTATGTTGGCATTATTCTATGCAAAAATAGATTGTTTCACATTTAGAATTTCAAGAAATCTTTTCCCCAAGCAGCTCAGGAATACGCAGCTTCCTGGTGATCGTCGCTTCCTGACCCCGATCACACCATTCCTCGGCAGGCTCCACTGACACCCCATCACTGAACAAATTGATTTCAACATCCTTGCACTCACCTTCAATTCACTTGGTGCCCTACCTCTCCAACCCACTTACTCCCCAACCCACTACCAGTCGCTTCCACTCAACTGGCTCTGGCCTCATGTTTGTCCCTTGTGGCTTCCGATATTAATTGATCACCGTGACCATTGATTCAGCCATTATTTCCTAAAACTCTGGAATATTCTCCCTTGCCCCCTCCTTCCCCATTTTCAGGTCACACCTCGACCGTGCTTCCTCTTTGACCTCACCCCACCTCGGCGTCATGCTCCGCGGAGTACTATCACACGCTCTGAGACGCTACTCTGTGTGAGCAGCGCTATATAATGCAAGTTGTTGTGGAGTGCTTTAATTTAAGGCATAGATTCATAGATTCATAGATTCATAGAATTTTACGGCACAAAAGGAGGCCATTCGGCCCATCTAGTCTGTGCCGGCTCTTTGAAAAGAGCGATTCAATCCCACTGCCCTGCCCGCTCCCCATAGCCTAATAGACCTGTTCTCCCTAAATAAAGATCTAATTCCCTTTTAAAAGTTGTTATCGAATCAGCCTCCACCACCTTTTCAGGCAATGCATCTTGAGTGCTGTGGTGCTATTTCACCCACAAATATACAGTCAATTCACCTTTCAGTATATTCTGTGAAGCGCTTTGAGACGTCAATTAGATGTGAAAATCGCTATATCAAATTCAAGGATTATTATTATTATTTATTTCAATGCAATTATTGTTGTCCCTCTTCTTTGTTGAGTCTAATATTGCAGGCCTAATAGGCTAATATTGCAGGCCTAATAGGCTAATATTGCAGGCCTAAGTGTTGTGATCTGAACATTCATTTCATTCCACAACTGTTTGTGGGTCACTGTTGTGTGCAATTGGCTGCCGCGTTTCATTGACAAATATACAGTCAGTTCACTTGATGGCATATTCTGTGAAGCGCTTTGAGACGTACAGAAGACGTCAAAAGCACTATATAAATGCAAGGATTATTATTATTATTAGATTATAAATGGATATTGTACCATTTTACACAAACCCATGTAATTGCAACAACAGCAATCTTTGAAATATTCCTTACATGCCTCTGTTTACCCAGCAGTAAGTATGTAGAAAAGCGTTTGTTCATTGATAAGCAGATTGGTTTCTGGGGGCAATAATCCCTTGAAAAATTAATACAGTATATAAAAATGTAGTCACTCAGTACATGACTGTTTGTGGAACACTGCTGTGCAGAATTGGCTGCCACAGTTCACCCACAAAATTTACAATATATGCTATGGGGCGCTTTGAGACATTGTGAACGATGTAATAAGGACTACATTAAATGAAGTTGTTATCATGCTGATTCTACAGACTTTTTTGTTGTTCATCCTGCTTTAAGTATTTGTTGGTTGATAGTTGTTGAACAGCAGACCAAGTAGACTTGTTCATGATTGCACAATTAGAACTTGGTATTAAAGCATTGCAAAGTATTCTGGTCATAACAGGTCACAACAACTGTTTGCCTAAAAACATTTCTCCTCATCTCCCATCTGGTTCTTTTGCCAAGTGTCTTAAATCTGTGTCCTCTGGTTACAACAACAAAATTACGTGTATTGCTCCTTTCACATTAGGAGGATGTCCCAAGGCGCTGGACAGTCATTATTTCAGATCTGAGCTGGAGTCTGGGATGGGGAGAGTGAAGGGGAAGTAGTGGGGTTTGAATGACTGATGGCACCATCAAACAGGAGGGTCTTGAGGTGGGACTTGAAGGAGGCTAGGCGGAGGGACTGCGGGGTGGAGTTCCAAAGGTTGGGGACAGAGTGGCTGAAGGCTTGCCTGCCAATGGTGGGGCGGGGGACATGGAGTAGACCGGAACCTGCTGAGTGGAGGGGGTGGGGGTGAGCATGGGTTGGTGGGGGATAGGAGGTCACAGAGGTAGTGAAGGGCGAGACCGTGGAGGGCTTTCAATGTGATTACCGATCGACCTGCCAGCGGAAACAGTTTCCCCTTATTTATTCTATCAAAACCCCTCATCATTTTTAACATCATTCTTAAATCTGCCCTTAACCCTCTCTGCCTTAAGAAGAACAATCCTAGCTTCTCTAGTTCCTCCTCATAACTGACATTGACTTTGAGCAATTTGACCTCATTTTGTGATGGATTATGTGTGAGACAAAACACTTTTTTAATAAATAGTTTTTGTAGTGTTATTGAATGTACTCTATTCTATTAATGTATTTGGTTTCTGTATAATTGAAGGTACAAGGTCAAGTTCGTCATGCAAAAACTCACTTTGACAAACTGAAGAACGATGTTTGCCAAAAGGTGGATCTGCTTGGAGCAAGTCGTTGTAATCTTCTTTCTCACATTTTAGCAACATATCAGGTACAAAGATGAACGCTTATAGAATCTAATGCTATTAAATTCTAAATTATTTTACAACTTTATTAACTTAACCCCTTCCCCACCAAGATATTTTTTACAATAAAGCACACACTTGGAAGTCTGACAGGGTTCTTAAGTAGTTAAGGAACTTCCCATAAATGCAGAATAGAAATGTACTTCTGTTAGCAATCCACACTCATTGGAGACAATATTATATTGACGTTGCGTTTGTATGTTTACGTAAACCTGTAACAGCGCCATAGAAGATTGCACTGTTTGGCTTCTGGAGCTGCCAAAGATTCTTCTTTCAACTTGTAGTACTTTTGGCTTGTTTTACCATAACAATTTTAAATCTGAAGACTGTTTTAAGGTTGTTTGGAAACTGGTCATTAAAGCTGCTATGTCAATGAACGGCCAATTTTTTTTTAGAACTTGGGTTTCTAACATACAAGATAAGTGGCAGGAAGAAAAAACATGTATTAAAATGAATCTCTCAAGCTTTAAATGGTATTTGGATAGATTGATCCAACCCATATTAAAATACAATGAAGTATAGTGAACGGAATTCAAACATGAATTTTTATTTTGGATGTACAGTATTGGATCAGAGTTGCTTTCCTAGTTTAGATATAATATTACATTTATGGAGCAGTTCCTGACTTTTATAGAAGTTATTTTATTAAAGTAAAGATGGTGTTTATTTCACTGTTGGAGTGCTCGAGTCCAAACAAAATTCTAAATATCTTAAGATTTAACTTTGCTAGAAAGTCTTAAATTAGTTTTTATGTTTTCTTTTCTTGGAGTGGGTGACACGTATGATTATTCCACTATATACTCTTCCAATTGAAGTGTAATCGGGATATTGCAGAATAATAAAGGTGGAATGAAGTTAATTCATCGTATATCTGGAGCTGTCTTGCTTTAAGAATTTTCATTAGTTAGGCACAGATCATTGTCTGTTGCCATTCGAGATCAGCTCAAACACAAAGAATGATGAATCACTTTACAATCACCTACCACCAAAATAAAATAAAATGGATAGAATTTAATTTGGCTTTCTCTTTTGGGAATTGTCATAGGCCTGTCATTTGTAAGCTTTAATAGCTAACTATTACACTAGAAGTTAATTAGCAGTTCACTGTTACAATGAAAGTTAAATTGCAAATCACTGTTACGATGCAACCTAATAATAATAATAATCATCCTTGTATTTGATGTAGCGCTTTTCACGACTTCTAGACGTCTCAAAGCGCTTCACAGAATATGCTGTAAAGTGAATTGACTGTGTATTTGTGGGAAAAAGATGGCAGCCAATTGCACACAGCAGTCTCCCACAAATTAGTGTCTCACAAATGCTGTTTAGACCCTTTTTAATTCACAAATTATTATTTTTTGATCAAAAACAAATTTACAACACTGCAAAATCAGTGCATGTTTTCCTAACGTCCAGATTATATAGGGAATAGTAGTATTTCAACCTATCATAAAGTAGAAATAATGTACCTATGCCATGAATCCGCACACTAATTAACCAAAAGGCTGTTTAACTGCAAAGCTTCACAGGTGGAAATTTCACGTGGGTCAACGAGATACCAGCGATAGTATTGTTGAGCTCATTTGCAATGTTGTTGTCTCAGACCCAACAATGAATGAGTCAACCAAATTTACACACCATTGCATATATCCACCAGCGGTGTTGTTTTATAGTCAAGAAAAGTAAATTTTTAGAATATTTACAATATACAGTTTAGGGTAGGCATAGAGATGTCGTAAAGATGAAGGAAAAAGGAACATTAGAGGTGGACAGATGTACAAAAATAGTGATACTCAGAGAAAAACCACAGAGTAAAAGAGAAAGAATAAGTCAGAAGTAAGAATACGAGAAAATGGCAGTGAGAAAAAGCTTAACACAGTGAGGAACTATAGCTCCAAGTCCCGATTGACCATTTGGGGTTTTAAACAGGGTGGCCAATTTTGTCTTTAAGTGCTGTAAGAAGCTACCACACAAAGGGTGCTACAGAGATGCAAGTCATATTTTGTGTGATGTATAATTATCCATACTGTTTGCTCAACTGCTGATTTCAATTAGAGCTGATAATCAGTTCCATTCTATATAAATTGATATGCCTTACTTTTGCAGTGATTGTGTTAAATTGAATGACCAAAGGTGTTTTGTATTTTCTCCCCATCATGTCTCTCTGCTGCTGCTCTGTTCTTCTCTGCCTGGGTACACTTCAACCAATACCCGTTACCCTCTGATATGCCACTCAAGTGGCAATTGTTTAAGTGTGAGTGTTATCAGTGCGTACAGAGAGTCAGTCAGTGAGTGAGTCAGCCTCCCGTCGAGTCTGACATCTTCCCATTGACTGCCATATACCTGCACAACCAGTAGAGGGATGAGGAGCAGGGATCCAATCTGCTTTTCCCTTCTCCAACCCTCGGTAGGCCAGAGTCAATTTAGCACTATCACTATCAGCCTGAGACCAGACAGCTCAGAATGGACCAAGGTTCGAGGCAGCGAGTCGCTGGTCGTAAACTGAAGCTCTATCCACTGTATCATTAGGGTTGCTCTATGTAAGCCCCATCTTATTTCCTCATCGGATTAATTTTTAACTGAATGAATAAAATGTAGATTTTACTGTTACCGGTTACTCTCTTTTCAGCAAGATTAGGATGGGAATAAAATTAAACCAAAATAATCATGGGAGGGCTTACTTGACCTATTTCTGTTTTCTTGGCGATATGCCCATTAAAGACTTTTTATCTGGGGATAAATAGCCAAGCACTGACAGTTAGTATATTAGATTAAAACAGAACATCCTTGTATTCTGAACCTGAACTTTGTGTCTTATTTGGATTAGACCGATTACTCCCTCTTCTTGTTCAGTGAAAGTTTTCTTTTTTGCCATTTGTAACTACAGTATTTCAAAACCTCGCACCGGAAATTCTTTGAATTTAATTCTTCTAAATTATTTTAACTCAGAGCCTTGGGACATCCTCCCAACATGCAGAGCTCTCTATAAATGTAATTTTGCTGTTGTTAACTTAATACCACTCAGTTCACAGAATTATGAGGGACTAGAAGATTCACGGAGCCTAATGACCATTTAAATGACGTGTTCTGGAAGGTCACAGTGTGACTTCAGAAAGCAAAACTGACCATGTTTGACAGTAACCTATTACTGTCCTAAAATCCGATCCTAAAAAAAATCTTCTCCGGACCCATCCATACTCACTAACTACCACCCCAGCTCCAAACTCCCTTTCCTTTCCAAGATCCTCGAAAAAGTTGTTGCTTCACTCCTTTCTCCCCTGCCACTCCCTTTACGAACCCTCTCCAATCAGCTGCCCACAGTATGGACACATTCCGTCCCTAAAGCATTCTGTCCCATGTGTGACCATGGCTACCTCTGTCTCCTCGACCTCTCTACTGCCTTTGACACTGTGGACCTCTCTTATCGTCCTCCACTGCTTCTCCTCTCAACTTAACTTTTAATGTTCTGTCCTTGAACGGTTCAGATCCAATCGCTCTCACCTGCTCCACTTTGCCTCCACAAATACACAAATAGATTCTTCTCTATCTCCCTCACCATCTTGTGTGGTGTTCCTCAGGGCTCTGCCTTGGTCCTCTCTTCTTCAACCTGTACATGCTCCCTCTTGGTAATATCATCCGCAGCTATAGGGTCAACTTCCACATGCACTTAGAGTCACCCAACTATCTGTCTGCCCCCACTCTTGAATCCAGGACCACTGCTGTCCTGACTGCCTGCCTGTCAGGCATGAAGTGGTGGATGAGAGTCAACTTTCCACAGTTGAATGTCAGCAAGACCGAGGCCCTCCTGATTGCCTCTGCTCAGCAGGATCCAGCCATTTATAGAGAGCTACGCCATGTCCCTTGCCCAGCCCACCACACGGAGGTCGGGCCTTCAGACTCTCTGCCGCCACCCTCTCCATCGCACATTCACTTAGCCTCAACCCCTCCCTTGCCTCAAGACTGTGCCTACGGCCACCTTTCTGCCTTCCACCCTCTGACCCCCCTCCCCCCCCCCACCAACTGTTCAGCGCCTCGGAACGTCCTCCCAACACGAAAGGTGCTTTATAAATGTAATTTTGTATTGTATTAAAATGCCTGTTTCTTCTGATTTCATTTACAGACGACACTGCTCCATTTCTGGGAGAAAACATCCCACACAATGGCAGCTATCCATGAGAGTTTCAAAGGCTACCAGCCGTATGAATTCGCTATGTTGAAGGTAAAATTTTATCTGTATTTTCTATTGCATCAGTTGCAATTGATGCAAGATTGGTCAAATACAACAACAACAACAAAATTACATTTGTATAGCGCCTTTCATGCCAGGAGGATGTCATCTCAAAGTCCATGAGGTCCCAAAATACTACAGTTGTTGAAGTCTTGCGTATGCAGTTATCCAATTCAAGAATTCTATTGCATTAGAGAGTTTTCGTTATGGTGCATTAGAATTGTTTGATGGGAAAGATCGACAAATTTAAAAATATGAAAACCTACAATAGGGGAACCAATGAGGTTTGCAATGAGTTCCTGATACCGCTACACACCCAGCGAGGTTTCAAACATGTTCTTATTGAATGTCTAATTAAACAGTGACTTGAGTCTCATATGACTCCAAGGTGACGTGGCTGGCAATGGAATATTGGAATCATGTTGATCCTCCGAGGGCAAAAAGCTTCATTGCATTTGATAAAGTGCCTTATGTTGTCAATCCGGTTCAAAACATTTCACATAATTTACTGCAAAGTGTAGTGATTGGATTGTTTGTTCTGGTTATGCAATCGGCTTTCGATACTGTGCTCAAGCTGGACTTAACAGGAAGGTTATAGTAGGAAAAATAGTCTCCTTTGACTTAAGTTGTTGCAGGTTGACTTTGAAAGCTCAGATGGAAGACTTTGGTATCCGTTGCCAAAAGAACAAATTATGTTCTTTGAGCTCAGTCAGAGTGAACATTCCAGTGAAGTGCTGGGGGGAGTGCTTTGTCTTGCACGTCTCCAGCAGTGGGGTTAAATGATTGCCTTTTCTACTGAGTGATGTTCACTGCTGTTAATATAAAGACTTTGTTGTATTTTATCAATGTATACACCAATGAAATGAGCCATGATTAACTGCACTCTGTTTTCAAGTGAGGCAATATAGTAGTCTACTAGAAATAATAATACATTTTGTATTTGATATTGTGTCTGATCACATCATCGGAACATGTCAAACTGCTTCACAGGATTTTACTGCAGTGACAATTAACAAGTTGTAGGCATACATAAGTGCCAATTTGCGTACAGCAACGTCCTGCAAACAATTGTGAATGACACAATTATATTTGGGGGAATTGTTGGTCAGGATATTGTAGAAAAACTCCCTTTTCTCTTTGAAGAGAACCATGATATCTTTAATATTCACCTGAACAACAATAAAATTACACTTGTACAGCGCCTTTCACGGAGGACATGATTCTATGACATCCCACAGGTTTGACATTGTATTGAATGTCTAATAATCCAGTAGTGACTTGACCTTGAATTGTTTTCAAGGCGTTTCTGGCTATGTAGCATTCCTCCAATATTGCATTAGATTGTCAGCCTAGACAATGAACTAGAAGTCCCAGCTTGGGGCTTCAGAGGTGAGAATGCCACCGACTGAGCCAGGCTAATATCTGATGAATAACTATGAGTAACGCTGTTACACAAATGGTCAGTTGGAAACAATTCATCATACTGTTGTTTCAGCATGTCATGCATTGCTGTCGACAATAACTTGCACCATGGGGTAATGCAGGAACAACAACAACAACCCACATTTATGTAGCACTCTCCATACAGGAGAGAAGTGGAGTGTAAGCATGTTGAAGAAGGGAGTTGCCAGGACATGAAGTGATTTGTAGGTGAGTGTGAGAACAGGGAGGCAGTGCATCCTGTCGAGGACTGGGATAATGAATTGAAATAGTTGGACTGTGAATGGTGGAGCTAAAGAGACTGGCGAGGATTGCATTAGAGAAATCGAGGTGGGAGTTTACCAATGTCTAGATGTTTAACTGCATATTCCCAATCCAAAAGATTTGCTTCAACCCTTACAAATCAACATGAGGTATATGCATTGTGGTATCCTGTAGCTCAGTGGTTAGAGCACTTGCCTTACAAGTGAGAGACCTGGGTTCAATTCTAGGCAGGGCAAAACCTTGGGCAAGTTTCCTTACTCCACACGCCTAATAATAATCCCTCAAAAACCCCCCCAAAATAAATTGGTCATTTCAATCCACGACTGTTGTGGGACGTTGCTGTGCACAATTGGATGCCATGTTTTGTCCACATATCTATACAGTCAGTTCGCTTTACAGTATATTCTGTGAAGCTCTTTGAGACATCGAGAAGACATGAAAAGCGCTATATCAAATGGAAGGATTATTATTATTATTCTCTGCACAAATGTTTAGCTTTCAAAATGCCCTTTTCAGCATTGACCAGCATTTCAGCTCAGCCTGTGCTCTCATCATCAATGCTGCAGTTCGTTCAAATGCATTTTCAACCATTTTGAGAATTGTGGCTGTTCAAATTACAGTTCACGTACCATCAAGCTATTCGATGACCCTATAGCGTGCGGTGATTGGATGCTGGACTTATGCTGGGGACAGGTGTGTGTGTAATAATCGTCCTTACATTTGATATAAGGTCTTATCACATCTTCAAGACATCTCAAAGCTCTTCACAGCATATAGAATTAAGGGTAGTGACTATATATTATGTGGATGAAATATGGTAGCCATATGTGCACAGCAGTGTCCCACAAACAGTCATGGATTGAGTGGCCAAGTTATAAAAAACATTTGAATGGATTATTACACCCGCAAAGCGATCTGTCAATCAACTAACAACTTGCTAATAAGGAAGCAGAGACGTGTGGAGTAGGGAAACGTCCCCATATCATGGTGTGTTTTTTTCCCCCATCTCATCTTATGTCCAGTGTTGTGTGAATGTTTCACCCATGGTTCCACAACAATAACAACAACTTAAACTTATAAAGCGCCTTTCACGTCGGGAGGACGTCCCAAGGCGCTGCACAGGAGGCGTGTGACCCGAGCTGGGAGGGGAGTGTTTGGGAAGGGGTGAAACACGAAGGGGAGGTCGAAAAGTTCGGGGGGGAACAAAAGGCACGGTCGAAGAGGAAAGTCTTCAAACTGGCCTTGAAAGAGGAAAGGGAAGAAACAAGGCGGAGGGATTGGGGGATGGAATTCCACAGGGTGGGAGCGGAGAAACTGAAGGCCCGGCCCCCGATGGTGGGGGGGTTCGGGCGGGGGGCTTGGAGCAGGCCAAGTCCTGCTGAACAGAGGGTCCGGGTGGGCGTGTAGGGGGAGAGTAGATCGGTTAAATAGGGCGGGGCAAGGCCGTGTAAGGCCTTGAGGGTGAGGATGAGGATCTTGAACTCGATCCTCTGGAGGATGGGGAGCCAGTGGAGACGGGCGAGGGTGGGGGTTATGTGGTCGCGGAGGCGGGTGCGGGATAGTACACGGGCTGCAGAGTTTTGGATGACCTGCAGCCTGTGAATGGAGGAACTGGGGAGGCCGACGAGGAGAGAATTTCCGTAGTCCAGCCGTGAGGTGATGTACGCGTGCACGAGTGTTTCGGCAGCGCGGGGGGTGAGATAGTTGCGGAGCCTGGCAATGTTGCGCAGGTGGAAATAGGCGGTGCCGGTCAAGGCACAGATGTGGGGGAGGAAGGAGAGTTTATGGTCGAACATGATGCCGAGGTTCCTGACTGGCTTTGTGAGGTGGAGAGTACAGCCTTGGATGTTGAGGCTGGCAGCGCCCGATGTGCGGAGGCGCTGGCTTGAGCCGATCAGGAGGGCCTCGGTCTTGCTCACGTTCAATTGCAGGAAGTTGTCCCTCGTCCAGGACTCGATGTCGGACAGACATGCTGTCAGAACATCGATGGTCTGGGGGTTGAGGGATGAGGCAGAAAGGTACAGCTGGGTGTTGTCCGCATACATGTGGAAATTTACCCCATGTTTGCGGATGACATCGCCCAGAGGGAGCGTGTAAAGGGTGAAAAGAAGGGGACCGAGGACAGAGCCCTGGGGGACGCCGTGAGAAACTGTGCGGAGGTTTGAGGAGAAACCGTTGGAAGAAACAAAATGTAAACGGTGGGTCAGGTAGGAATGGAACCAGTCAAGGACTGTGCCTTGAAGGTTGAGGTGGGAGGAAAGACGTTGGAGGAGGATGGTGTGATCGACTGTGTCGAACGCAGCAGACAGGTCAAGGAGGACGAGGAGGCAGAGGGAGGCCTGGTCGCAGGCGGTTAAGATGTCATCAGTGACCTTGACCAGGGACGCTCTTGTCATTTTTAGCATTTAGGAAATGTCACACCTTGCTTCATGTAAAATTGGTTGATTTCATTTAGACAATTAATTATATTTTAAAAGCATCATTAGTTATTTTATAACATTTCAGCATTGACCAGCATTTCAAATGAACCTGTCTCAACACTGACAGGATTTCAAGACTTCTGCATATCATTTCAGAGGATTATTAATGGTTTTTATTTACTGTTAAACTTTAATATTAGCTTGAGGTTTGCTTCTTCAAGAATTCTCAAAGTCCTTATTTGTTCACTGATTTATCTTATTTACAACACTAGTTTCCATTTTTTCCCCTTCCATGCTCTGGTCCTTCTTTCTCTCCCCCACCCCACTCCCATTGAGTATATATGCACATAAATGGGATGGGTTGCATAATTTGGGATATCATAAATATGGCAATTTTAGAATTAATGAACAAGTAAGTTTAGTCCACATATACATCACCAAAATACATTTGGAATCATAAGTTTTGTGGCTCCTTCATTGCTCTGGCTGCTGTTAACAATTCACCCTTGGTGGTCAGCGTCATTTCATAAGGAAACTATTAGAAACTGTACAAACTCTTTAAGCCTTTATATTACATTAAAAAAGACATATTACTGTATTTAGAATTACACAAACTGTACAGTTCCGAAATAGGCCATGCAACCCAAATAGTCAGTACTCCACATAAGCCTCCACCTACACTAATTCCCTTCTCATGTCATCATTAAAATTCTGTCTCAAGTTGTACCTCTTTGATTGCACCATCGGGAGCTCTCCCTTCCCACTCAGTTCCCACTCTTAGGATGTCTAGCACTTTGGGACGTCCTCCCGACATGTAAATTTGGTGTGGTGTATGCATATTTCACAACTTTGTACCTGCGTGCTTGGTTTGCAAGTTAGTAAAGGCAAAACAGTGAAGTGTTGAATGAAGTTCAAAATGAACATTAGCAGGGAGCAAAGAGGAAAAACAACAACAGCAACAAAATTACATTTATAGAACGCCTTTCACGTCAGGAGGACGTCCCAAGGCGCTGAACAGTCAGAGGCCGGGACCCGAGCAAGGGGGAGAGTCAGGGTGGGTGGGGGGAGAGGAGGGAGAGAGGTGAGAGGGTGGCAGAAGGAATGATCAAAGACGAGGGTCTTGAGACTGGCCTTGAAGGAGGCAAGGGACTTGAAGGGACTGGAGGTTGGAGTTCCAGAGCGTGGGTCAGAGAGGCTGAAAGCCTGGCCACCGATAGTAGGGCGATCGGGCGGGGGACAAGGAGCAGACTGGAGCCACCTGAACTGAGGGGGCGATGGGGAGGTTGAAAGTAGAAAAAAAAAGTGTAATGTGTCTCAGACTTGGTAACTCCTTAGTGTGAAAAATGACAAAATTGATTGTGTATTGTGTATCTCGCCTGCTGGGAAAATCTGCTGTGGCACTTTTCCATTTTTTAAAAAAACAAACCATGCTGGTAAAATTGTCTTTTGTTGTGTGTAGTTCTCTGCTCTCAGTATCTGGGACAGCAGCATACTGTATTAGAGAAATATTCCTCCCAAGAAAATGAATGAAGCAGTTATGTTGACAAAGTGCCACATGAGAGACTTATTATGAAATTAAAGGCCCATGGCGTAAAAGGGACAGTGGCAGCGTGGATCCACAACTGGCTGCGAGACAGAAAGCAGAGAGTTGTAGTGAGCGGCTGTTTTTCAGATTGGAGGGAAGTGAGCAGTGGTGTGCCACAGGGATCGGTTTTGGGACCATTGCTGTTTGTAATCTACATCAATGATCTGGACTTGGGTGTACGGAGTACAGTTTCCAAGTTTGCAGATGACACTAAGTTAGGGAGAATAGTAAACAGTGAGGAGGATAGTAGCCATCTGCAAGAGGATATAGACAAATTGGTAAAGTGGGCAGACACATGGCAGATGAAGTTTAATGCAGAGAAGTGTGAGGTGATGCATTTTGGGAGAAGAAATGAAGGGAGGCAATATAGGCTAGATAGTACAATTTTAAATGGTGTGAAGGAACAGAGAGACCTGGGGATTTGTGTTAGTGACTCGTTGAAGGTGGCAGGACAGGTAGACAAGGCTGTTAAGAAGGCATATGGGATACTAGGCTTTATAAATAGGGGTATAGAGTACAAAAGTCAGGAAGTGCTGACTAACCTCTATAGGACTTTGGTGAGGCCTCAGCTGGAATACTGTGTTCAATTCTGGTCACCACACTACAGAAAGGATGTGAAGGCATTGGAAAGGGTACAACGAAGATTTACTAGGATGGTGCCAGGATTGAGGGACTTCAGCTATGAGGAGAGGCTAGATAGGCTAGGGTTATTCTCTCTGGAGCAGAGAAGATTGAGGGGAGACCTAATAGAGGTTTATAAGATCATGAGGGGTTTCGACAGGGCAAATAGAGAAAAACTATTTCCACTCGTGGGTGAATCTGTGACTCGTGGTCACAGATTTAAAATAGTTTCAAGGCGCAGTAGAGGGGAGCTGAGGAGAATTTTTTTCACTCAGCGAGTTGTTCGAATCTGGAATGCATTGCCTGAAAAGGTGGTGGAGGCTGATTCGATAACAACTTTTAAAAGGGAATTAGATCTTTATTTAGGGAGAACAGGTCTATTAGGCTATGGGGAGCGGGCAGGGCAGTGGGATTGAATCGCTCTTTTCAAAGAGCCGGCACAGACTAGATGGGCCGAATGGCCTCCTTTTGTGCCGTAAAATTCTATGATTCTATGATTCTATGTTTCAGAAATAAGTGAACGAAAACATCTGCTTTTAAGTAAAGGAAATTATTCCTGCTATGAAACGTCAGTCTCAGTGACCTACTTTCATGAAACACTTCTGTGACAGTTTCATGGACTTTTGCTCATTGATCTGCTAAGACTTGGCGAGCTGCCTTGGGCTGCTAGAATTCCTGCAGCAACACCCACTTAAAATCAAATCCCTCTTCAGATCGATTTGTTCAGATTTCTGAAACGAAATATTTATTTCCCCTTTCTACACTTTCTAAGATAATATTCCTAACAGCAGGGGATATTGACAAATAGCTAAGCCCTGGGCTCCTGCTCTATATGTGTGGGAGTAGTCCACAGTTACGATATGCCCTCCACACATTTTTTGCACTCATCCGGTATCTTGTTCATATGGCATAGCTGAGATTTTCCATATGGGGAAATTGAATCACTTTCATGCTCTATTATGCTGTGGTACATTACTTGAGTTTATTGGAGCTCTTTCTCTCACGCACTCATACGACAGGTGGTATTACTGATCGTGGCTTTGCAAATATACAGTATGAGCTTTCTTTAGGCCACAAGTTAGTTTTGATATTTTGAGAATAATTACATAAGCTTTAAAAGTGGTCCATTGTATCTCAACTTGCCATTGAAAAGGGAAATAATCCCTTTAGTCTAGAACAATGTAACCTACCAGGAATTATAGCTATTCTTGTTCGCAATCCATCAACGTATATGAAGAACTCAGAATGTATTTCGGAATCTGAATTGATCTGATTTGTGTTGGCTTTGAATAATGAAGAAGATGCAAAATCTAGCACAGTTAGGAACACTTCCTCCCGTGAATCTGAAAGTTGTTTGCAGTTCCTTTATGTCACAAGTTTAGGGGATATGGGGATAGGGCAGGTAATCAGAGTTAGGTGAGAAGATCAGCCATGATCTTGTTGAATGGCGGAGCAGGCTCGAAGGGCCGAATGGCCTACTCCTGCTCCTAATTCTTATGTTCTTAAATTCACGTATTAAGGTGACACTCCAGCGCAGCACTAAGGGTGTTCTGCATTATTCAAGATGACATCCTTTGATTGAGGCACAGTCCCATCTGTCTGTTCAGACAGATGAAAAGACAGATGAAGTGAAGAGGTGGGAAAGAATGTATTGTCCCCTTCAATCGCTATTTCTTGGGCCTTCAGCTTCAAAGCATTACAATTTGGATATTGCTCTGGGGGAAAGATCTTAATGCTACCTGCTTTGCCATTCTGTCTCTTCCGATCACAGCTGGGTTCTGTTCCATTTAGATGGTGGACAATTATTTATCTCTATTAGAACAATGGCTTGGAACAATTCAATTTCTTTTTTTGAAAAAACCTCTTTATTTAAAAAAAGTTATTATCCGATTCTTTTTTATAAAACATTACCGGTTAGATTCATTTTCCAACTAGATCAATACAGACAAAAGCAGAGACAATAGACAATATTGGGCCAAATGGCCAAGCAACAAAATGACCTTCCATTGATTCTGTTGAATAAAATCCTTTAATGCAAGTGATAATAAGGACAGCATCCGATAACCAGTATGCTGCTGAAAGCTAGTGACTTGTCTATCCGGGGTACTCTATTTTGTTTAAGGTAATTTCAGCTTTCGTAACAACCAAAATGTTGCTGCTCTTGCAACTTGAGATAAAATGTAATGTCGTAAGTAACATTGAAAAAATGTATCAGGTTAGGAGAAAGCATATACAGTACCGTAGTGTGTGGGCAAAGAATTACTGTATTCTCAGAAGATGGAATAGCAATTGAAGTACAGAAACACACATTCTTGACAGATATATTACAACTACTGTACTGGTCATGAAATCATTGTTCCGTGTCTTAAAGGATGTCCAGGAGATACGAATAAGACTGTACAGTACCAGTGAATTTATTCCCCAATATTTTCCCAATATTTATTTCTTGTGTAATTACAGTTTTTAAATTTCTACGATGTGGGGACATTATAGGTGTGAATATTTTAAAGGCTAGGATCTCATTTTGCTAGCTTTTAAAAACGGGTTGTGCAGTGGGTGACCTGTTTGAAGATGTCATCATCTTTTTGTGACTTCATCACTGTGGTAATCTTGTTTGATTTTAAAATATTAAACTAGTAAACAGATTTCTAGGAACAATCAAAGATAATATGATGTTTGCAGCACAGGAGGCCATTCAGCCCATTTTGTCATGGCTAGTACTGTACTTGCCACTCAGCTGGAGCTATCTGGAGTTCTTTACTCTGAATAAATTGGAATTATGTTTCTAATTTGGCATGTGAAACATTCACATGCTTCTTGAAGCTTTATCTCCTTCAAGATCTTAACATTACACAATCCAATTCAGTTCACATGCAGAGGAAAATGTGGGAGACAAGATATGTTTTTGTACTTTCCAGGTTCCATCAAAATACAGTAAAAGCCCGTTTATCCGGCACCCTCGGCACCTGGCCAATGCCGGTTAAAGCGCCTGCCGGATATTTGGCGAAAACACATAAAAAAAATTAATTACATTTTTTTAAACATATATTAATAATAGACTATATAATAACAGAATATTGTATGAATACTTACCAATCAAGCAGTAAATATTGATTACAGTCTATAAACACAGCACACAATCTCCTTTTATTCTTTCTCTCTCTCTTTCACACACACAGTCAGTCTGGCATTTCAATGGCCCCAAACCCAACCCCCCTCCACTCGTCTCATTTTCCATTTAAATTAATCAGCTCACTCCCCCTCTCTCTCTCGCCCCTCCTCTCCCCCACCTCTCTCCCCCTCCCACTCCTCTCTTTCTCCCCCCGCCCCCCTTTCCTTCTCTTTCTCCCCCAACCCTCTTTCCCTCCCCCACCCTCTCTCTCCTTGCCTCTCTCTCAAACCAGGAAGTGCAGCAGGTAATCATGTTGTGCTCTCTGAGGGAAAAAAAGCAGCGCCACCTTCAGGCACTAGTAGCAGCATTCCAAAATACTGATGCATTGTGCCGGATAAGATCCGGTTAATCGAATGGGGAGCTTTTTTTTGAGGTGCTGATTAGATGGAAGTTACGAATAAATATGGGTCACAAATAAATGAGCTTTTACTGTAGCTGGAGTCAAGCAGAGGAAGCTGGAGCCTAATTGTCATTTGTAGGGCAGATTGATAATAAGGCCAATATGGTAGTTATTGGAGAGTGCATTTCATAGGTCTGTCAGCCTACAACAATTTAGATGTAGTTCAATCTTTTTGACTATTTTCAGACTATTAGACACGGGTGATTATTTAAGAAATAGTTTGTGCGGAGGTGATAGATTCAAGGCTGGCCTATTTTAACTGATTTATAATCAATAATTTTTGCACAAGCATCTCAGTACATAACCACAAGCATTTCAAAATATGTTTGCCTTGTTTGGAATGTGGGACTAAGTGTGAACTGAAAGTTTGCTGCTGAATCTCTATTTAGACAGTCTGTATCCTCTGTGTAGTGTGCCATTGTCAGGTAATATCTGTGACCTATCTGCGACCAGAGCTCTCTCTGCCTCCTTATCCTCCTGTCCGCTGCGTTCGACACATCGACCACACCATCCTCCTCCACCGCCTGTCCTCCGTCATCCACCTCAGTGGGACCGCACTCGCCTGGTTCGAGTCCCTACCTCACAAACCGCCAGCAGCACATCTCCACAAACGGCTTTTCCTCCCTATCTTACCCAGTTATCTGTAGGATACCCCAGGGATCCTTCTTTGGCCCCCTCCTCTTCCTCATCTACACGCTCCCTCTTGGGGATGTGATCCACAGACATGGGGCACACTTCCACATGTACGCGGATGACATCCAACTCTATCTCTCCACTTCACTTTGCGACCCCCCCAGTCCCCCGATGTTCTGTCAGCCGCCTGTCAGACATCAGGAGCTGGATGAGCACAAATTACTTGCAGCTGAATGTTGATAAGACGGAGGCCATACTCCTTGGCTCTCGTCAACATCTCCATTCACACGGCTCTCACCTCCTCCACCTTCTCGGTCTCCCCCTGAAACTTTCCGAACCTGTGCGCAACCTCGGAGTCACATTCAACCCCCAACTGTCCTTCGTCCCCCACATCCGGTCCCTCACCAGCACTGCCTTCTTCCACCTCCGACGGATCGCCCGTCTCCGGCAACACCTCACCCCAAAAGCCGCTGAAACCCTGGTACACGCCTTTGTCACCTCTCGGCTGGACTATTCCAATGCCCTCCTCGCTGGTTTCCCCTCCTCCACAATCTATAAAATCCAGCTTATCCAAAACTCTGCCGCCCGCATACTCACCCGCTCTAAGCTTCGCTCCCCCATCACCCCAGTCCTCGCCAGACTTCACTGGCTCCCTATCCCAGAGAGGATCGACTTCAAGATCCTCACCCTTGTTTTCAAATCCCTCCACTCCTCTGCACCCCCTACCTCTCTGACCTCCTCTCTCCACAACCCAGTTCCCATTGCCTTCGCTCCTCTGGGTCTGGCCTCCTCCATGTCCCCCCGAATCCTCCACTCCACCCTCGGCGGCCGTGCCTTCAGCCACTACTCCCCGAGGCTCTGGAACTCTCTCCCTCACTCCCTTCCCCTCGCCCCCTCTCTTCCCAGCTTCAGGTCACAGCTAAAGACCTTTCTCTTCGACCGCGCCTTTGGTCACCTTTCTCCCCCTGCCCCTGGCTCGGTCCCGGGATCCGCTATTGTGAAGCTCTGAGACGCTGTCCGGCGTGGAGGGCGCTGTATACATCAAAGTTGTTGTTAATCTGACTCATTCTTATAATGGCAACCGTATTAATAAATAATCATTGCATTTGATAGAAAGCCTTTCACATCAGGAGGACATCTGCAAGTTCTTCATAAGATTTAAGGTAAAGTATATTGAATCCGTATTTGTAGGTGAATGACAGCCAGTTTATGTACAGCAATGTCCAACAAAGAGCTATGAAGTGAACAAATTATTCCATCTGGGGGAGATTTGGTCAGGATACCAGGAGAAAAACTCTTTCACACCCCGGAACTCGATCCCACAATCCCTCCGCCTCACTTCCTCTCTTGCCTCCTTCAAGGCCGCTCTCAAGACCCTCCTTTTCAACCGTACCTTCAGCTGCGCTCCCACCTCTCTGCCTCCCCTCAGCCCTACTCCACCCCTCCACCTTGCTAAGGTACCGACACCTCACTGTTCAGGGCTTTAGTCTGTTCTCCCGATGTGAAAGGTGCTCTATAAATGTAATGTTCTTGTGCTTTTATAAATTCTTGTTTTACCCTTTTATTTTCTCACTTATTTTGACTTTCTGATTTGTTTCATTTAACCTGGTTTCTGCAGTCTCCCCTTATTCTCCCCATTATGCCATAGTTGTTTTTTTCTCTTGGCCCAAATTGTTGTCTAGTTTGTATCTTACATTAATTCAGCCGTGCAATTTTTGTGGACATTTGATTCCTATTCCTTCTCTGTTCATGCTCCAAATTCTGTCTTCTGACTGCATCTAAGCATGTCCAAATCTCTCTTGTACTGTGTCCTATTTAGTTCTCTGCAACCCTATCCCGTGTGAAGGACAATATATAAATACAAGCTTTGTTACAGTAAAACCTTGATAATCTGACATTTCAAAAGTTGGCAACTCCCTAAAACCAAGAAGATTTACAAATTTATACAGTATTAGTATTTTTCCTGATGTCGGCAAATCTCCCAAAGTTCAGAACAGCTGCTAACAGTTCCTGACGTTGCCATTCTGTCTCCCAACACTGTGGGTAGAGTTCGAGCATTTTTTGGCTTCAAAGCTGTATTTGCACTATGTATGGGGCAGGACCTCCCCAGCCATTTCTAGGGTAGGTTCTAAATACCAGCAAACTACAAAAATCCTGGAGGTGAATGGGCCCGACCGAGCCGGATTATTGAGATTTTACTGTATTATATTCAATATGATTTGAAACTCTTCAAATTGTTGTGTCACACATTCAAAAATATCAGTCATGCAGCCTCTGTACTGTGTAAATGAATCAAAAAAAAATTCTGACCTCTCTCAGCACAGTGTATGTCAATTAATGCTAACAGTGAAGAGATACCCTATTACTTCACTGAAAGGTTTCACACTAATGCATGCATGGTTTTGCTGCAGAGATGTTTGTTAACAAATGTACTCTGTAGAAAAATCATAGAAAGATACTTTTTTAAATAAATGGTGTACTGTACAAAAGTGAATAGATTGATAACATTCTTTGCAAAGTATGGAAAAGAAAATGGCTGGTTTGCAAAGCATAATCCTGAGTATCCAATTGAGCAGAAAGATAATATTTGGCATGGAGGAAATGTAAGAATACCAACTGTTTGGGATCATGATAGACCAAGCTTCGATCGGCTTTCCGTATGGTTTGAAGTATCACCCTGTTGTTTTCAATAGAACTATAGAAAAGCATAGCAGGAGGCCATTTGGCCGTTTTTTTCATGTATGTGTTGGCTCCATCAAGAAGCCATGTATTTTAATCCCAATTCCCCATTCTAATACCCAGCTATTTTCCACTAAACCACTCCGAAACCCACAGGGATGCTCTCTGTTAGTGAACTCACTGGAGTCTCTGGGGCAGGGACCAGCTCTGCTGGGGCTATTTCTCGGTTCCATGCTGTTTGCATTCTCTCAGAGAAACAAGTTACAGTAAAACCTCATCGTAATGTACTTCCTTACAACTCAGGTTCGCTTATTACCTGCTTTAGTGCGGACTCCGACATATCCTTACTAAAAAATATCTAAAATGTGCACTGAATGTTATCTAGCTAGCTTCAAATATCAGCTGGTCTGTTTTTGATGCGCTAAATACAAATCCCTGTCTGTTGGGTTGCTTGGTTTTTGAGACTCTAGTGTATATTGCCAACTTTCAAACACAGGTAGACCTCCGCTTACCGAAAGCCCGGTTACCGAAACTTCACTATAACGAGGGTTTCTATTTGTACCACTTGTCCGCTTAACAAAGGCTGCTTTCACTATAAGAATGTTTACACACACTTTAAATCTCGCGGGATACTCGTGCGCAGCTTCTCATGCGCAGCTTCTCTTTGGTTGCCCCAGCAACGCACACTCAGTCTTTTGTGTGCCTCAGTTAAGCAGTGCAGCCCCTCCCATATGGGAGGAGCTTAAGCGGCAGAATGCTTCGTGGCTTTTGGCTGCTCAACCTGTACACCGAAAATGTTAGCGTTAGGAACTGCTAATTAAACTGATTTTAGCGGGGAGGCTCGGGTCAGGCCGTCAAATACAGCAATACAGTTAAACTCTCGCTTAACAAAATTTTCACTTAACGAAGGGTTTTAAAGTCCCGAACCCCTTTGTTTAGCGGGGTCTACCTGTACTGTATAAGGGGGAAGTCACATTCAGAAAGCAGTAAACATGACTTATCTGTTGGTGTAAGCCACTGAGTGTGAACCTGAGCTGTACAGAGCTGCAGTTCCAGGTTTGAGCTCCAGCCTGCTGTATTGCTGACCCAACCAGTGGAGTAGCAGATGCTCTGGAATTGGTCTCATTGTTAATTTGGAAGCGCTCACATTATTAATCATTGTTCAGACAGTGATTGATTCTAGAAAGGTGCAAGGTTGCATGGTATAATAATCCTTACATTTGATATACTGCCTATCACGCATGAGAGGAGAATGTGTCAAACCACTTCACAAGATCTACTGTAAAGCTTTTGACTGTATATTTTGTGGGGAAGTGTAGCAGTCAGCTTGTGCATTACAGAGTCTCCCTTCAGGCGTGACTGCTCGATCTCCATGGTGCTCACTCCACCTCAAGGAGGCCTCGCAGAACAACAACAAAATGACATTTATAGAGCGCCTTTCATGTTGGGAGGACGACCCAAGGCGCTGAAAGGAGGGCTCAAGAAACCTCATTGTCTGTTTGATCCCCAGATATTCCTCAGGCTCCCAATCATGCTTTTTTCACTCACCACGAAACATCACCCACCACTACCACTGCCTCTTCCTTCCCGAGCTGCTGTGACCTTCATCCATGCCTTAAATTGCCTCCAGGCTGGATTTATTCAGGCAACTTGCTCGCTCGAGTCCCCAGCTTCTCTCTGCACACGATGCAGACCATTTCAGACTCTGCAGCTGATGTCCTCTCCTGTATAAGGATTTGCAAGCTCATCCTCATTCATCTCCACTGCCTCCTCATTTCCCCGTTCACTCCACCTCCATGGGCTTGTGTGACTCTCCTGTCCTGGCTCTTCCCTCCGTAGCAAACACCAGCTTCATGTCTCCCACCCATCCCGCCTTCAGGCACTCGGCTCCACACTTTTGAAACCAAAATGTAATCCCTTTACCTTGCCCCCCTCCCACTCCACCTACAGGGCTCACTCTAAGACCTAATTCTTCGACAGTTCTTTTAGCTACCTTTCCCTTTCCCCTCCTCAACTACACTGCCTCCCTTTCCCCCACCTCCAGTGTCAGCCCGGCTCAGTTGGTAGCACTCTCACCTCTGAGTCAGAAGGTTGTAGGTTCAGGTTGGGGTTAGGGTAGGTTCAGGTTCCACAGTGGATTTGGAATCACATAGTCTAAGATAACACTCCAGTGAGATGCTGGAGAGTGCTCCATTGTTGGAAGTTCTTCCTTCATTCAGGCCTTAATTGCCTCTAGGCTCGACTTATTCAGGCACTCTGCCAAGAGTTAAACACTGGGACAATACCCTAATACATTTGCATTGCAACATTACATTTATATATAGCTTTTCATATCAGGAGGACGTCCCAAGGCACTGGATTGCAAGTTGTTGTTGCTGTACAAATGCATGTTGTGGTTGTTGTTGTTGAGGTCCTGTCTGGTTGTTCAGGTTGACATTAAAGATCCATGGTACTGTATGAAAAGATAAGGGAGTTTTTTTTTCCAACTCATGGCTGTTTGGGGGGACATTGTTTTGCAAACTACCACTTAATGTCACATGTTTGGGTTTATTGACCCCAAACAGGTCTTTATAATGGAGTCTTCTTCTGTATTTATCTTGTACTAATTATGATTGCATTTCATCTTGGAACTAAGTAAATATTTCTATGATATTGTAATGCATAACAATTATATTTGAGTAATTTAACTGTTATTGAGTAATTGCCCCACCCCCCCGACACCTTGGGACGTCCTCCCGACATGAAAGGCGCTCTATCAATGTAATTTTGTTTTTGTTGTTTTTATTATCCCTGTGATTCAGAAGCTAGACATGTGGTGGAATTTGCTGAGTTTGTATTTCATCTCTAAATGGCAGAATTTTGAACTCCCAGTGCTGGCACTCAAGGCAAAATGTCCACTGAAATGATTGTTTGAACACACGATATTAAACTCGTTGCCTAAGGCTGGAAGCATCATTTTGATTCTTGCTTTGGCAGGACAGTATTTACCTTCATATTCCAGCTTTGAAAATCTGTAAGGATCCAATATTATCCACATATCTGTAGCTTTTACTTTTGCCATCATCAATATTTAAAATGTACATCAAAAATAAATAATAATTCCATTATTGTTGTAGGTGAAAGTATATTAATGCTGCATCTTTATTATAAGACCCGCAATTAAATAGATTGTAGAATCAACAACAGCAAAATTACATTTGTGTAGCACTTTCATATCAGGAGGATGTCCCAAGACAGTTGACAGTCAGTGTTTCAGACCCAAGGTGGGGTCAGGATCGTGGAGGGAAAGGAGGGGACTTGGGGTGACCAATGGCACTGTCGAAGAGGAGGATCTTGAGCTGAGGCTAGAGAGGGACCAAGGCAGAAAGATTGTGGGATTGAATTCCAAGGATTGGTGGCTGAAGGCTCGCCTGTCGATGGTGAGTCAGGGATATCGCAGAGGTAGTGTGGGGCGAGGCCATGGAGGGCTTAAAGGTGAGGACTAGGATCTTCAATTGAATCCTCTGGATGGTGGGGAGGCAAAGGAGTTGGGGGAGATGGGGTCACGGAGCTTGGTGCGGTAGAGGACACGGGCCACAGAGTTCTGGTTGATCTGCAGCCTACGGAGGGAGGAGTTAGGAAGGCCGACAAGGGGTTGGCATAATCGAGCCTGGACATAATGAAGGCATGAATGAGCGTTTCAACGGCCTGAGGGGTGAGTTATTGAGTTGGGCAATGTAGTGGAAGTGAGGGATGGCAGAGAGGGCTTGGATGTGGGGGAGGAATGACAATTGAGAATTGAACAAGACACCTAGGTACCTGACAGGCTTGGTGAGGTGTAGTGTACAACCTTGGAGGTGAATGATGCCAGTGCCTGATGTATGAAGATTTGAGGCATTAACTACTTCTAGATCCACGTTGACCAATCAAGCATTTGTATTTTAGAAAACCCTCTGATGTATTTTGATGAACAACAACAAACAGGAAGGACCGTAATGAGAAATAGAATTATTCACGTGTTGCAGATGTGTGTCCTTTTTCTTTGTTTTTAGCTTTACGGTTGTGAGAATGTACAGAAAGTGTTATCAGAGGTTCATTAATAATAATAATCCTTCCATTTGATATAGTGCTTTTCACGTCTTCTAGATGTCTCAAAGCGCTTCCCAAATAAATGTCTAATTCTCTTTTAAAAGCTGTTATCGAATCGGCCTCCACCACCTTTTCAGGCAATGCATTCCAGATTCGAACAACTCACTGAGTGAAAACATTTATCCTCAGCTCCCCTCTACTTCTTTTAGAAACTATTTTAAATCTGTGACCACGAGTCACTGATACACCCACCAGTGGAACAGTTTTTCCTTGTTTACTCTGTCGAATCCCCTCATGATCTATATAAATGCAAGTTGTTTTGGTTAATAATGTTATGAATTCTATAAAGGTTTTACCAATACTTGATGACTGGAGGAAGCAAATGTTAATTAATCGCAAGGGGTGAGACCTTAAGGCAGGAAATTTTGGACCAGTCATCTTACCATCTGTAATGAGAAAATGCATCAGAGAATTTTGTGGGATAATTTGAAGGTTTTTCTAAAATACAAATGCTCTAAAGATTGGTCAACGTGGATTTAGAAGTAATAGCTAATCCTCAAATCCTCAGGGAAATATCTAAACTAAGTGACTATATTCAACCACGTCTTCGGTCACCTTCCTGCCCTTCACCCCACCTGATCCCAACCTTGAGTCCTGTAGGTTAGTGGTTAGAGCACTCGCCTCGCAAGCGAGAGGAGCTGGAATTCCCGGCCACGTTTCACCCACAAAATATTCAGTGAATTCTCTTGACAGTATATACAGTAAAACGCTTTGTGACATCTCAAAAACATAAAATGCAAGCATTTTTTGTTATTATAATCCCAAATCCCTGACTGCCCAGCACACTGGGACATCTTCCCAACGTGAAAGGCACTATAGAAATGTATTTATTTATTGTTGTTATCTAGCAGATGTAATTTGCTTTCATTGTAAGAATGTATTGGTTAAAGGTCATAGCCTGGGGGCAATAGAAAAGTGCAACTGCATTTATTTCACAGAATCTGCTACAAACAACCCCATCCACTGTTAAGCCGCTTTAAATATAGTTTCCTGGCTGTTTACCTGACATCACTGTGAGTGTGTATGATTATCTGTGTGTATGTCTCTCTATAGGTATTTGTGAGTGTCCTTGTGTGTTGCTCTCTCTGTGAGTGTCTGTGTGCGTATGTCTGTGTCTCCCTCTCCTCTGTGTGTTTGTGGGTGTGCCTGTTTATGTCCTTTTATGTTCTTTGCGTTCTCACCCGCACCAAACTCCGCTCCCCCATTACCCCAGTCCTTGCCAGACTTCACTGGCTCCCTATCCCAGAGAGGATCGACTTCAAGATCCTCTCCCTTGTCGTCAAATCCCTCCACTCCTCTGCACCTCCCTACCTCTCTGATCTTCTCTCTCCTCAAACCAGCTCCCATTGCCTTCGCTCCTCTGGGTCTGGCCTCCTCCATGTCCCCCCGAATCCTCCACTCCACCCTCGGCGGCCGTGCCTTCAGCCACTACTCCCCGAGGCTCTGGAACTCTCTCCCTCACTCCCTTCCCCTCGCCCCCTCTCTTCCCAGCTTCAGGTCACAGCTAAATACCTTTCTCTTCGACCGCGCCTTTGGTCACCTTTCTCCCCCTGCCCCTGTCTCGGTCCCGGGATCCGCTATTGTGAAGCTCTGAGACGCTGTCTGGCGTGGAGGGCGCTGTATACATCAAAGTTGTTGTTGTATGTACTTGTAAGTTTGAATTTGCATCTCTCTCAGGATGTGTCTCTCTCTGTCTGTGAGTGTGTGTGTGTCTCTCTCTCTGTCTGTGTGTGGTGCTGGAGGTTGTGAGCAATCAATATTTATTTTGCAACAATCTAATGTGTGTTATTTCCTTATGTTTAGTTTTTATCAATAAAGTGAAAAAGTGTAGGTTTATCAGTAAAATGCCAACTCAATAGTACCAATCAATAACCCCCCGCCCCCCCCCCCCACCCCCCACCACCCACCACCCTCCATTGCAGCAAAATTTGTCAAAGGTTTTCTGGAAAAATTTCAAATCTCCCTGCAATTTATTAGTAAATATTTCCACACTTTTGTATGGGTGCAGGTCATGGGTGGATTGAAAATTGATTAATAATTCTGCATGAAGAAGACCGTGATGATAAATAGTAAAGGTCTGTTTGAGGCAGCAAGTTATGGTTGTGTGAGAATCTATGCTTAGGTCCCTATACTTATGACTTTGAGGTGAATGTTTTTGTAATTTAAAATTTGCTAATGATACATGCTGTGGATTAATTCCTTCAAAAGAGAAACCCTGAACTATCTTATTGAGAAATGTATCGGAGGATATAGGAATGCGTGTGGCTACCATTGAGCGTGTTCTCTATAGGACAAGCAATGTTATACCCTGGTACAGGAGGGGAGTTAACATAATAACTGTTTAAATCATAGCAATGTGGGGATGGGAGAATAATCTTGAGTTTTCGTATTGTTTACAGTTCAGGGATTCTCTATGCAGAGCTTTCCCTGAGAGAGTGGGTCAGGTTTGTTTTTGAAGGAATTAATCCATTATAGCTTTTAGCAATAGCATGTGATGAGTTCATATTATTAAATGTTGCATCAAATATGATCTCAAAGTCATTCTTGAGCAATATGAATAGCAGAGTTCTGATGGCTTTGAGACATTCCCAATCCTGAATTACAATTCCTCTCTCCTATTACTGGCTTGGTTCTGTCTATCCAATTCTGTCAGCCTAATTCAATCTTGCTGCTGTTGCTTCTCTTGTGTTTCCGTTTCTCTCTCGCTATTCATTAGAACTGAAAATGTGGTATCACTGGCCTAAGGATCTAAGCTTTTACTTCTTTGACTGCATCTGTATAGTGGAAACATGGCTGAAAAACTACTGGGGCAAAGTATATTTAATTGCATTTAAATCAAATACCACTGTTGCACAATCTCTAACAACAACAACAACAACAACAATTTACATTTATAGAGCGCCTTTCACGTCGGGAGGACGTCCCAAGGCGCTGCACAGGAGGCGTGTGACCCGAGCTGAGAGGGGAGTGTTTGGGAAGGGGTGAAACACGAAGGGGAGGTAAAAGAGTTCGGGGTGGAACAAAAGGCACGATCGAAGAGGAAAGTCTTCAAACCGGCCTTGAAAGAGGAAAGGGAAGAGACGAAACGGAGGGATTGGGGGATGGCATTCCATAGGGTGGGAGCGGAGAAACTGAAGGCCCGGCCTCCGATGGTGGGGCGGTTCGGGCGGGGGGCTTGGAGCAGGCCAAGTCCTGTTGAACGGAGGGTCCGGGTGGGCGTGTAGGGGGAGAGTAGATCGGTTAGGTAGGATGGGACAAGGCCGTGTAAGGCCTTGTAGGTGAGGACGAGGATCTTGAACTCGATCCTCTGGAGGATGGGGAGCCAGTGGAGACGGGCGAGGGTGGGGGTTATGTGGTCACGGAGGCGGGTGCGGGATAGTACACGGGCTGCAGAGTTTGGGATGGCCTGCAGCCTGTGAATGGAGGAACTGGGGAGGCCGACGAGGAGAGAGTTTCCGTAGTCCAGCCGTGAGGTGATGTACACGTGCACGAGTGTTTCGGCAGCGCGGGGGGTAAGATAGTTGTGGAGCCTGGCAATGTTGCGCAGATGGAAATAGGCGGTGCCGGTCAAGGCGCGGATGTGGGGGAGGAAGGAAAGTTTTTGATCGAACATGATGCCGAGGTTCCTGATTGGCTTTGTGAGGTGGAGAGTACAGCCTTGGATGTTGAGGCTGGCAGCGCCCGATGTGCGGAGGCGCTGGCTTGAGCCAATCAGGAGGGCCTCGGTCTTACTCACGTTCAATTGCAAAAAGTTGTCCCTCGTCCACGATTCGATGTCGGACAGACATGCTGTCAGAACATCGATGGTCTGGGGGTTGAGGGATGAGGCAGAAAGCTACAACTGGGTGTCATCCGCATACATGTGGAAATTTACCCCATGTCTGTGGATGACGTTGCCCAGAGGGAGCGTGTAAAGGGTGAAAAGGAGGGGACCGAGGACAGAGCCCTGAGGGACGCCGTGGGAAACTGTGCGGGGGTTTGAAGAAAAGCCATTGGAAGAAATAAAATGTAAACGGTGGGTCAAATAAGAATGGAACCAGTCAAGGACTGTGCCTTGAAGGTTGAGGTGGGAGGAAAGATGTTGGAGGAGGATGGTGTGATCGACTGTGTTGAACGCAGCAGACAGGTCAAGGAGGACGAGGAGGCAGAGGGAGCCCTGGTCACAGGCGGTAAGGATGTCATTTGTGACCTTGACCAGGGCAGTTTCTGTACTGTGGATAGGGCGGAAACCTGATTGGAGGGGTTCAAGAAGTGAGTGATTTGAAAGGAAAGAGCGGAGCTGGGACGCAACCACTCTTTCAAGGACCTTGGATAGAAACGGGAGGTTGGAGATGGGTCGATAACTTGATGGTTGCGACGCATCAAGGGAGGGTTTCTTCAGGATAGGGGTGATGGTGGTGTTTTAAGGGAGGTGGGGACGGTACCTGAGGAGAGGGAAAGGTTAATGGTGTCAGAAATGAGCGGGGCTAACAAATGGAGCTGGGTGCGGAGGAGGGGGGTGGGGATGGGGCCCAATGAACACGTGGTGGGTTTCATGGAGGTGATTGTTTTTGTGACTGAAAGCGGGGTGGTGGGGTTGAAAGTGTGAAATGGGGGGTGAGTAGGGGTTGAGGTAGCTGATGAGGGCGCGGAGGTGGAGGAGTGGTGGAGAGAGGAAACCGCAGAGCGGATTTTCTCAATTTTGGACTCAAGGAAATCCAGCATCTCCTCACAACGAACGTTTGAGGAGAGGATCTGCGAGGTGAGGCAGAAGACACCTAACTGAGTGAGTCAGCTGGTGTAGCTCAGCCATCCTTTGGGCTTATCAATATATAAATATATATATATCTATATATATATAGATATATAGATAGAAGCCCGTTTACCCGGCACCCGCGGACTTGGCCAATGCCGGTTAAAGCGCCTGCTGGATATTCGGACGGCCCGTGGCCAAAAACCCACCACAAAAATGTTAAGTTCATTTAACACACACCATACACACCAGACTAATAATAACAGATAATAACAGAATATTATATTGGTACTAGTGTCCGGCGATATATCGATATGCCGGTTATATCGATATAATTTTTCATATTGATTTGCCGATATTGGAATTTAAAATATATCGATATATTGAAAAATTCAGTATTAAAAATTATATCGTAAATATCGATATATCGTGTCCGGCGATATATTGGTATTATCGGTATAATGTGAACTTTTCCAACTTAACCTTGTTGCCGGCATTGCAAACCTCCTGGGCCTAGAGCACAGAATGCACACGCACCCCTGAATGTGCGCGCACATCCAAATGCGCGCGTGCCCCCACCCTCCCGAATGCGCGCGCACCCCCAAATGCGCACGCAGCATCGAATGCGTGTGCAACTCTGAATGCGCAGTATTAAAAAAAACAGAAATATCGATATATCGGTATATATCAATATGAGCCCACCGATATATCTATATTGGAAAATTTCCATATCAACGGACCCTAATTGGTACTTATTGTTAAAACTACTCTCTTGCACTTCTCACCTTTACTGATTGGGGTTTAGAAACCGGCGATTCATTTTTAAATGGAGGACGCCAAGCGGGTGAAAAAAACAGTAGCGCGATTTTAAAGTCTCGCGACTTTACTAGCTGTAAGCCAAAACCCTAGACTCTACTAGCGACAAACCGAAATACTGCACCTGCGCGACAATGTGGGTTATTGGCTAGCGTTATCGGCTTGCAGCTAGTAAGGCTTTAAAGTCGCACTCCGTTTTTCTTTACCCGCTTGGCGTCCTCCATTTTAAAAAGATTCGCTGGACTATACACCTCAACCGCAGCATCATGACTTAAAGCGCAGCATCTACCAGCAAAGGTGAGAAGCGCAAGAGAGCAGTTTTAACAATACGTACCAATACAATATTCTGTTATTATGTTATTATTTATTCATTTATAAATGCTCCACTGCTATTGTTCCGGATACGTTCCGGTTTATCGAATGGGGACTTTTTTTTTGGCACGCCGGTTATAGGAAGTGCCGGTGCATTGAGTCACGGATAAACGGGCTTCTACTATACAACAACAACAACAACTACAACAAATTACATTTATATAGCGCCTTTACATTATTTTTAGATCTAGAGCTTGCTCTGGGATGGGGTAAGAAGTCTGTTATGATTCCAGAATGTTTCTATCTCTCATAAATATTTGATGTTGCATTTAACAAAAATACTGAGTTGTGTACAGTTTTCTCCTATTTACTTTGCTGGATGAATTTCAGGCAGTGGCAGCAACATGGAAACATTTGCGTCTCTTGTGCACACAATTTACTAAGTCGTAGCTTGTCACGTTTCTGGTACCAGAAGTACTTCTATTTCTGGGGGAAGAGTTGGAAGATGCATTGCTGACCTGTTGAGATAGCTGCTGTATGACAAAAAGCATCATCTGGCTTCTGGTACTAACTTTACCGTGCTGTACTCATGTCATTTCATAGAATCATAGAATCATAGAATTTTACGGCACAAAAGGAGGCCATTCGGCCCATCTAGTCTGTGCCGGCTCTTTGAAAAGAGCGATTCAATCCCACTGCCCTGCCCGCTCCCCATAGCCTAATAGACCCGTTCTCCCTAAATAAAGATCTAATTCCCTTTTAAAGTTGTTATCGAATCAGCCTCCACCACCTTTTCAGGCAATGCATTCCAGATTCAAACAACTCGCTGAGTGAAAAAATTTCTCCTCAGCTCCCCTCTACTGCGCCTTGAAACTATTTTAAATCTGTGACCACGAGTCACAGATTCACCCACGAGTGGAAATAGTTTTTCTCTATTTGCCCTGTCGAAACCCCTCATGATCTTATAAACCTCTATTAGGTCTCCCCTCAATCTTCTCTGCTCCAGAGAGAATAACCCTAGCCTATCTAGCCTCTCCTCATAGCTGAAGTCCCTCTTTTCTTGTGAGTTTACCCAGACAGCATCATTGATGTTCTTGCTTCTGCATTGCATGCGTACTGTACACAGGAAAGTTACTGATATGGCTTCCTTTGAGAAGGGAACACACAACACTGCTTCCTACACATAATACACAATGGCTACACTTTGAAGTTCATCCTGTAAAGTGCTTTGAGATATCCTTCTGGCCTTGTATCAACTGCAAGGATTACTATAGTGACATCGGCGACGTACTGACAATATGAATACCTGGGTCTTGTCATTAGATAAATTTGGGAGGTTATCAGGGTCTACTTGCAGCTGAACAGGCTCCCAAATTTAATTAATGACAAGACCCAGATATTCATATTGTCAGCACATCGCTAATGTCACAATAGTAATCTTTGGTAATCCATTCCTAAACCAGGCGAGTCTGCAGTACTTCATTGATCAGTGAGACTTGGAGGGTTCTGAGACAAGGTCCGGTGTGAAGGAAGCTATATAAATGTGTTGTTGTTGAGGGCCAGGCCAGCCATTGGGGGCAGGAATTGTTCCCACAGTTTAAATAAATCGGAGAATGGAATTACTGAGCTGTTACCAAATCATGGTAATGATGCTAAATTGCAAATGCAGATGGGGTTCCTGAGACAATAGACTGGCTGAATATGATTAAATTATATCTGTACAGATCTTGGCGAGTATAATTATTCTGTCAGGTAACTTTTCAAGTTATTTTAATTATACTAAATTTAAATATGCAAAGTCAATTAAAAATAGACATTCTTCTGTAATTCCAGAGTGTTAAATTTATCTATTCTAATCTCGAATGTATCTCTTCAAAACTGGGATGAATTAGTTAAAAACTTCATTTTTGCTCAGTTTAAATGAGTTGTGTACGATCATTGGTACAATTCAACAGATTTTTCTGAACGTTTTCTCGATTTATTGCTTATCCAGAATTCACAGTATATTTTAAGTATTCTCCGCTCTCTCTGCTCAGTGGGCTCCAGCCCAGCCCACTGTTGGCCATCAGCCTATCTGCCTCCATCCTTTGCAACTCCATCCTATAGACCCTTCGCCTTGTCTCCTTCAAGACCCTTCTGAAGACTCTTCTCTTCAGTCACCCCACTGTCCTTACCCTCTCTGCCCTCCCATTCTGCTCCCAATATGCAGCTTAGGTCTGAATCCTTGAATGCTCAGCACCTTGCAACATCCTCCTGAAGTGAAGCATACTATGCAAATGTAATTTTTTTTGTTCTAAGTACTCAATGTTTAAGTATAGATCACAGTCCAGTACTATGTCTAGTGTGTCACCACATGTTACGCTGTTTGACTTGAGTTTCACAAACCACTTGCCCATTTGCTATTCACCCAAAGGCTAAAACATTCATGATTGATACAATGGGGCCCATCATATTCACTGTTTTAATAAGAAATTTGATGTTGAGTAACAGTATACTAAAAGAGATGTAGTATCTTGACATTCATTCTTCATCCGCAAATCTATCTTCAATATATTACTGCATCTCAAATTGTCTCCCCCTTCCTGCTGGCTGATTGCTTTACCCAAGTCTCTCTGTTACATGTTAAATATTACACTTCACTCATTAGGCCTGTCATTAGCCTTTTACAGTGCACTGACTAATTGATTTATTTATTACTGGTGAGGAATTATTGATTATGGAAGGGAGCTCTGGACGATAATCTTAAACAACAACAGCCCCTTCATTATATGGTGCCCTTCATACAGGTAGCATCACAGACCACTTGAATTTATATTATAATGATAACATAATTATATTATAAATACACATTTATATTAGAAATAATTCTTGCATTTGATACAGCATCGTTCATGTTAGGACATCTTGAAGCACTTAACAGGATTTCCTGTGAATTGTAGTGAATTATGTATGTTGTACGTTAATACAGCACCCAAATTGTGAAATGTCCCTTAGATATTTGTAGGCTGATGTTTTCCTACAAAAACATTTGATCATATGAATTCATAATTGAAATGCTGTGGGATGTTTTACCATAATAAGACATTGTAAAAATATGAATTTTTCTTTTATAGACTTTGCAAGGACCTGCGAATAAACTGCTAAACGAGCAAACATCACAAGAAGATAATGATGTTAAAAGTGAGGTGTCGAAAGAGACATCTGACAAAGATGATGAGTGAGTACGAATGCAATTAATGCCTATGGAAAAAATACACAGACTTTGGGGGTAGATTCAGTGTATATTCTTGAGAGCTTCCCTTGTTGATCCTGTCCATAATTTATCTTTTTTTAACTTTTGCCATCAACCATGCCTGACCAATAGGATATTATGAGTACTCATTTATAAAATTCATGAATAAATCAAAATTTTGATTTCAACCCAATTGGATTTTGTTCCTTCTTAGGGGGACAACTATGAAACTTGGTAATACATTTTATTTGAATACTTTAGCACAAACATAAAATAAATTAAAATGTATAAATGTGAAAATAAACCAATCTCTATAGCTGGAGTCAAGCAAAACATACAAATTAAGATATATGTGCAGAAACTATGGGAATTATTTTCATCTTCTTCTCGTCTTTGTTAAATTAATCTGAGGCTATAATCGTTAGCTTCATAGTAGTTCATTTCCCATAACACACTGTTACAGCTATTGGGAGTTGGGCTTTTTTCCCATAAATTTCTAAATAAAAAGCATTAGTTGGTAGAGTGGGATTCTATTCTTTAGTGAAGTTTTAAAGGTGTGGAAATAAACAAAATAAAGTAGTTTTGCCTACAAAATATACAATCAATTCACTTTAGAGTACTGTATAGTCTGTGAAGCACTTTAGAGTACTGTATAGTCTTGAGACATCTTGAAGATACGATAAGACGTATGGAAGGATTTAAAAAAATAAAATAAGGTTTCAACTTGATTCCTGAAATTTTTACCTCAATGATGATGATTTGGCAAACTCAAAAAGGTTGTTGCTCTGCTTTCATCATCTTGCACAAATCTTCCTCGGAAAATTATAAAATCAAGTGAATTTAATTTGTCTCTTTATTTGATTAAACCTTTTTTTTTCTAGGTTTCTCATTTACTTTCTGCAATATTTTCCTTTAAAGCTTATTTTAAAAGCATTTCCCTTTCTTCCTCTCCTCAGCTTATCATTTTGCACATGCATTTGCTCTTAAACATGTTGATGTGCAGCGAGTGGACGTGGCCACAGCCATAATTACCAGTGCACCATAATCAATCTGCCAGACAGAATACTTGAGGGATTGGGAAGGAATTGTGGTCTGAACAGCTTTTTTTCTCCCTCTTCCTTCTCATCACCAGACTCCCAACTCATAAGGGAAGACTGAATGAAAATGTCAGTCAAGAATTTTCTCTGAGTGATCGATACTTACTGATGAGACTACTGGGTCATCCTTTCCAGATTTTGGCTGCTCAAAGCCGATTATATTTAATCTGAATCAAATATTTCTAAAGCGTCCTGGAGCTACAGTTCCTATTCCTTTGGGAAGCTGTGGCTCGGAGCGAATTCTGCATTTCCTGTCTTTGGAGCTAGTGGTGTGTGACAGTTCCTCACGGCATCAATACGTTCTCAGTGAAGCCTTTTTCTCGGCTTGCTTGAAATTAGAGTTATGTCGGCATGCGATAAACATTGACAGAATCCAGTTCATGAAATAACTGCAACTCTTGGTATAAATATCCTAAATGATTTATTATTCAACGAGTGAGGTGAGCTTCTAGTGAAAACCCATTGTAATACTGAGCTCTGTGCAATATTCAGGCTGTCCTTTTGCTAAACACAGACTTGTGGTGCTTCACATACCAGTGGCATTTGTTATAATTTGTAACTTGCCGCAGTATTGTCTATATAGCAACCTCACAAATGATCTCCCTGACCTTGCTGCAGTATATGCCTCAATTAATTGAAGCAGTTGTATTCTAGGATTCTAAAATATAGTGACAAATTCTTTATTGCACAGTTTAAACTGCTCGTGGTAGTATGAAAGCTATAGTTTCTTGGATGTCAGCAGAATGTTCCCCAGTTATCCCTATTGATTCACTGAGCAATGAAATGGAAGAGTGTAGGCTATATAATTTCATTTTTATCGTAGTTGTTAAATTAGTTTCAGGTTATTTTCGGAATAATTATTAAACAAAAGTGACAAAGAGCAAGCGCTTAGTTACAGCTTCACTTGATCAAACAATATTCTTGTGGTGGGCATTTCTCTCTTAAACGATTTCAAAATTCTCATCCTTGTTTTCAAATCCCTCCACTCCTCTGCACCCCCCTATCTCTCTGATCTCCTCTCTCCTCAAACCAGTTCCCGCTGCCTTCGCTCCTCTGGCCTCCTCCATATCCCCCCGAATCCTCCGCTCCACCCTCGGCGGCCGTGCCTTCAGCCACTACTCCCCGAGGCTCTGGAACTCTCTCCCTCACTCCCTTCCCCTCGCCCCCTCTCTTCCCAGCTTCAGGTCACAGCTAAAGACCTTTCTCTTCGACCGCGCCTTTGGTCACCTTTCTCCCCCTGCCTCCTTACTCCACGTGCCTCTGTTTACCTGGCAGTCAGTAGGAACCTGGTTGTTAGTTAATTGGCAGATCGCCTTTCCGGGAGTAATAATTCCTCCAAATAATAATAATAATAAATTGGTCACTTCAGTCCACGACTGTTTGTGGGACACCGCTGTGCTTAATTGACTGCATTTTGTGGGACACTGCTGGGTACAATTTCTGATCACAAAATATGCAATCAATTCATTTTACAGTATATTCAATATACGGTACCTTGAACCACTTAGAGACGTCTTGAAGACATGAAAGGCGCTATATTAAATGCAAGGAATATCATTGATTGTTTTGGTTATTTGTGTAATCATAGTCTACTGGAAGTAAACTGTTCTACATTTTGAAAACATGTTTATTTATTTTAAGTCAGTTTTGTAGGTTATTGATTTGCTGGTTGAAGTGGCTACAACAACAAGTAATGACATTGCCTTTCATGTTGGAAGGTGATTAGGGCAGGTGAATGTCCTTAGGACATCCTAGCTGGAGAAATACAGAGCATCCGAACATGCTTGTCAATCTGATGCTCCTTGGAATTATGGAAGGTGGGGCATGCTTCCTGTAACAGAGTTACACATGCATTTCAGAGCAGGGAAAGTTTCCAGTGTATCTCTGTCTGTGATTGTGTCTTTCTCTGTGTCCGTGAGAGTGTGTCTGTGAGAGTGTGTCTCTCACTGTGCGAGAGTGTTTCTGTGAGAGTGTCTCTCTTTGCCTGTGAGAATATCTGTGTGCGATGATGGAAGGCCACAAGAATCAAGAGGTAGTGATTTCTTGGAGCCCTGCAGGCACATTGATGGCATTTCACTGCTTCTCCCACACACACACACACCCCCCACCGCCTCCCACAAACTGAGCCACCCAGTTTTGTTAAAGCATTAGTCATTTTTGCAACCATTTAATAATAGAGTGAAAAGTGTAGGTTGGCAGTAAAATATACCCCACCACCCCCCTAATTTTCTACAAGAATTGGTCCATTTTCCTGCAATTTTTGGCGAACATTTCCGCAATTTTCTATTGACCCTGGTTATTACATACCCTGGTGTAATATGTGTGAAGCTCCATTGAACATAACGTACCCTGATACCAAGTTGCAAAATAATTAGCAGAAACTTAATGTACCATTTAAATAAAACCAGAAATGCTAAATATATTAAAGGTATAAGAAGACCGAATTCTGATAGAGACTTGAATTCTCTTACAATTTCATTCCATTTAATAACCAATATTAACGATACAGAATAATTTTATTTAACTTCAACAAAGCATCATAAACAGTGCTAGTCATTAGAAAGTTCAGAGTGTACATAGCTTTTCACGTGACATCTACTCTTCATTTTTTAATAATTCATTTAGACAATATTGTTATAGAGCAGCTTGCTTGTTTTATATTCTTAACTGAGCATCCTTTTGTACACATCATCAAAACAATTACAATCTAGACTGAAAAAAATCCATTAAAAAGCTTTAAAACACTTGATTCATATAATCATCGCGACTTCCAGAAAGCTGGATTAATTGTGAAGGAAAAAATAACTAATACTTGTTTTTCTGAGTGTTTCATAAAGTAGTCTGAAAATGTGTGACATAAAATGGACACAAAGAGCTTTTCATAATTTGTAATGCCACACATTCTGCAGTGTACAGCACAATATATGGCAGCAGCACAGACTAAAGGTTTCCAATAGGAAACACATTCAGCTCATTGTACGAGTACAAGACGTACACTGTGATTCCAAAGTCACCAATGCACAGACTAAATTCTCTATTTTAATTCAGATCTTATAACTGAGATTTAAGAAGCACTGACTGATTTTCTCCCTTTAGTCTTTCACTTGTGAGGCTGGTGACATAATGGAATATGTTTAGCAAACATGTATTGGTACCTTTCCCCCAAATAGTACTTCTTTGGGTCAACATGAACAGCTGAGTGTTTGGACAAAAGCGAAACCTAAACTTTCACCTGGAGATAGTCTCTTGATCTTCGTGGCATTTTTGCTGCTGGGTTTGCCTTCATTTGATCCACAGATCCCCCCAACACTGTTAATTTCTTGTAATGCCCAGCAGAAAATTCTGGAGACAAGTTAACACTTGGGATATCAGGACCAAACGTTTCACTTCTACAAAGTTAGCGAATCTCAAAAAGGGGAAACGCTTGGGCAATTAACATCAACAGTGCGTGAGCTGTGAACAGGAAAATCTGATTTTGGTCCCTCGTTACTACAGAGAATCCTCTTTGTGGTCCAATATAGGTTACTCAAAAAGAATAAACTTTTAGTTTTGCAAATGGATGTTAACTATGTTAAATGTGTACTGTTGCATAAATTATTGGCACCACATTTGTGATAACTATGAAAGATGTGATTTTTTTTCTTGCATTTAGTTTTAAAAATTGTCAATCATGATAATAATAATCCTTGCATTTGATCTAGTGCTTTTCACGTCTTCTAGACGTCTCAAAGCGCTTCATAGTATATACTGTAAAGTGAATTGATGGTATATTTGTGGGAGAAACGCGGCAGCCAATTGTGCACAGATGTGTCCCACTAACAGTCGTAGATTGAATTGACCACCACTCATTGAGAGCAGTTGGGAATTGCATGTTTTTATTTATTTAGTGGTTCAGTCTACCAGTACACAATCAGTACACAATCCTGTTGTGCTTCAAGCTGCACATCCATCTGCGAATGCCCTGATCCTCATCCACTCTGCTGCTGAAACAAATGTTTGTTCATCTCAGAGATGGACTATTGCTTTCCTTGCTAGCTTCACACAACCTTCATCTTATCCAAACATCTCCAGTCCACAGCTTCCAGTAAATAAGTGAATTGAATATGTGCCTAATGTTTAATTTTAATATTAATATGTTTAATATTAAGGTGTTTGGTGCTTTTCAGAACAAAATCCTATTTGTAAGTCTGAAAATGGATAATTATTCATAGACGCATTAAAATACAACTGCATAGTTGCTTTCTGTAATGTTTTTGTAAAATACGTGGGCGTATTCATGATTTTTCAATTGTTCTGTATTTTCATAGATTCATAGATTCATAGAATTTTACGGCACAAAAGGAGGCCATTCGGCCCATTTAGTCTGTGCCGGCTCTTTGAAAAGAGCGATTCAATCCCACTGCCCTGCCCGCTCCCCATAGCCTAATAGACCTGTTCTCCCTAAATAAAGATCTAATTCCCTTTTAAAAGTTGTTATCGAATCAGCCTCCACCACCTTTTCAGGCAATGCATTCCAGATTCGAACAACTCGCTGAGTGAAAAAAATTCTCCTCAGCTCCCCTCTACTTCGCCTTGAAACTATTTTAAATCTGTGGCCATGAGTCACAGATTCGCCCACGAGTGGAAATAGTTTTTCTCTATTTGCCCTGTCGAAACCCCTCATGATCTTATAAACCTCTATTAGGTCTCCCCTCAATCTTCTCTGCTCCAGAGAGAATAACCCTAGCCTATCTAGCCTCTCCTCATAGCTGAAGTCCCTCAATCCTGGCACCATCCTAGTAAATCTTCTTTGTACCCTTTCCATTGTCTTCACATCCTTTCTGTGGTGTGGTGACCAGAATTGAACACAGTATTCCAGCTGAGGCCTCACCAAAGTCTTATAGATTTGTCTATTTGTCTAATTTGTCTAAATTGAAGTCTGAAACCACTTTTATAATATTTGTTTCATCTATAGGCTTATTTCATTAGAAGAAGACTACGAGAATAAAGAACCAAATCGATCAGGTAAAGTTTAACAACTTTGAAAAACACAATTTAAAAATTGAATTTTTAAAAAATAGCTGATTCATCCCCTCACTCCTCACTGTGAAATGAAACACATTGAAAAAATTGTATTGCTTCTATTGTGAATGAAAGTTTCTCAGATAATCATTTCTCTGTGTTTTGGAGTTAATTCCAGCCAATGGCCATATCAAGATTTAGGTTATGTGGGATCCCTTCTCGATCTTGTTCAATTTCTACAAAAAATTTAAACCGTACACTTCTCTGTCCCATGTAGCTAGAAAATATGCTTTGTCATCTTTGGAGGTGTGCTCAGGCAGTCAACATAAACTGGGTAATGCCATTGTCAATCTATTTATCATAAGGTTTCAATTCATTTTCTTCTCATTTCAAGTGAGCGTTTCAGAGAAGGCGCTAACCACATTTTAAACCTTTACCCCATTAGAGCCTCTAGATGATTTGTTAAATTTGAAACAGGAAGAAAAAGCAACATTTTCTCAGAGTGGGGGTAAGTGTAAAGACAACACCCCACAACACATCACTGAATCGTATAACTTGGCATTAAATTATCTAATTATTGATCAAATAAAAGCAATCCAATGTAGATTAGATTGTCAGGTGACTAAATCTAACTGTGTCAGTATAATAATAATAATCCTTGCATTTGATATAGCGTTTATCACATCTTATCGACGTCCCAAAGTGCTTCACAGAATATACTGTAAAGTGAATTGACTGTATATATTTGTGGGCGAATCGCGGCAGCCAATTGCGCACAGCAGTGTCCCACACACAGTCATGGATTGAAATGACCAATTTTATTATTGTGGTTTGTTTTGAGGGATTATTATTAGGCGTGTGGAGTAAGGAAACTTGCCCAAGGTTTCGCCCTGACCTGCCTGGATTTGAACACAGGTCTCACCAGTTTGCAAGACAAGTGCTCTAACCACTGAGCCACAGGAGCTCTTGTATGTAGTGCAATCCCATTGCAATGTGCTTCTTTGCGCTGCAAAGTTTAGACGGCAGACGCAGTGTGTACCTCATTCACTCACCTGGTCTGCTTGCTTACCGTGTGCCAGCTGGTTCTCGCACTAAACAGGATGATTTCCAAGTCAATAGGTTGTCACTGACGTCACTCCCAGCATGCTGTACACAGGAGAAATGTAAAATGCTTCAAAAAAATATTCAGGGAGGGATTATTATTCCAACAGAAGGAAAATAATTTGTGTAGAAAATGAAAAGGACCTAGGGGATCCTGGTTGACAATGAATTGAAGCTCTTGCAACAATGCTATGTGGCTGTGAGTAAAGCAAACCAGATGTTGGGATGTATCAAAAGATCAAAGCCATTGGGTAATCCTGCCCACTATCAATCATTAGTGAAACCATACTTACAGTACTATGTACAATTCTGGTCACTGCAGTACTGAAAGGAAATGGGAGAAATGAAGAATGGACGGACTGGACTGTGGGGAGCGACTAAGTAAATGGGGCATCTTCACACCGTAAAAGAGAAGATTGAGAGTTGACATGATTGCTGTCTTTAACATTCTCAAGGCGCTGGACAATATAGATCATGACAGGCTGTCCAGAATAGTAAAACCAGAGGCCACAGCCTGTGATTGAAGGGAGATAAAATCAGAATGAATCTACGCAAACACTGTTTCACTGAGTGAATAGTGAACCTGTGGGCCAGGCTCCCTCGGGAGACGCGTGAAGCAGGAAGTGTTGATTCTTTTAAACACGGATGAGATCGTTTTCTTTTAGCAAATAACATTATGGGATATAGTACATATGTAGTTTGGGACATATGTGTAGGCGACTAGATGGACCTTCTCATTTTTTGTCCATAATTTCTTATTTTCTTATGTAGCCAGAGATTTGATGATCTGGGTGTCAGCCAGTTTAGCTTCGCATATTTAACAAAAATAATTCCAGTCATCAAGTCACCATCAATGTCACTTCCTGCTTTACGCACAAATACTGACAATGGCAAGATGATCTGGAAATTGAAAGCTTTTTTTTATATAGTGTGGGAGTTGAAAAAGGTACCCACACCTTTCAAAATTAAACATGGGAGTTAAATATGATATATGTAAAAACATCTAGGTTAGGAATAGATGGAATATAGATTTTAAAACAGATATGTAAAATTTATCATAGAAAATAGATTAACAATAAGATTTAAAAAGGGAAAAATAAATTTAAATAAAAGGAAAATGGATTTGATTAATATAGGCAACAATTTAAAAAGTTTTGATTCTGTACTGATTTTAGCAGATTAAAGTCAAGATAGTAATACTATAGTTACTCTGAGGCTTGAATTATTGTATAATTGATATGTTCTACAGCATCACAGTGAGTGAGCTGAGGATGTACAGAAGCAGCTATCACCCATAGATGGGCGTCTTGGCAAATCTGCTGTCAGTCTGCAGTCACAAATGTATATTTATCTTCCAAATTTCTTGACACGCGTTGCAAATGATTTATCTTATTTCCTAAATTATTTCCCAGCACAGGTATTAATTTTCAGCAAATCATTTTCAAAGTGGCTTATTATGACAGTTATTTTGAGAATCCCAAAGGACGTTAATACTCCTAGAAAAGGAAATCCTTTCCTATATAAAGTCTATATTGTATAATGAGGATTAACAGATTTAGGAGTGACTCCGTTCAGTTTGAGGCTTTACATGACTCTGCACAGTGAAATGTCTGCATTTTCCTTTCACCACGAGCTGATTAAAAAGAAAATTCCATACCAAGAAAGGCTACTTTTTCTTCAACAAATCAGACTGGTCACATTTTACATGGGACCGCTGACAGATTATTCTTCTGAGTTCTTCAACCTTTGGATGAGATATTGAACCATAGTCCCATCTGCCTTTTCAGGTGGACATTAATGATCTCATGACACTGCTTAAAAATTCAAGGGATCGGTATCCTGGCCAGATCAATCTTACATTTATATAACGCCTTTCACGTCGAGAGGACTTCCCAAGATGAAGTTGGTCATTCACTGTGACTCTGTGTGCCACATTTGTCTACAGACACACGTATCCCCCGATTTACGAGAGGGTTGGGTTCCTGAAAAATGTCACGTAAATCGAAATGCGGTTTCCCATGCGGTCCCATTATATATAACCCGTGTATACACTATGTACTGCGCATGTGCAAAAAAAATGCACAACATTGTTTTGTCGTTAAAACAAAACGAAATGTCGTATATCGATAAAAAGGTGTTAAAAAATTATGTTCGTTAAATCGAAACAGCGTAAATAGAAACGTCATAAATCGGGGGATACCTGTACACTAAAATCCTGTGAAATGCTTTGAGACCATTCAACAACATGATAAGTAGGTATATCTATTACACCTAGTATAATTATTATTTATCAATTTCAGCAACTCCAGAACTTTCTGATCAAATCCACTCAGCAATTACTTTGTCCTTTCATTAATCTGGCAGGGCATGGAAAGCTACATCACATTAAATCAGTTCAAATGACATCTCACTCCGTGAGAATGAAGCTTCAAACTCTTATCGCAATTTCACTTCCAATCCAGGCTAACACTCCAGGTGTCTGGGGAACCACTGCATTGCCAATCGTGCCATTATTCAGATGAGATATTAAACTATAGACCCTTTTGCCTGATTTTCAGGTGGACTTTAAAGATTCCATGACATTATTGGTAAAGAGGGGGACATTTTAGATCATAAGAACACAAGAATTAGTAGAGGAGTAGGTCATTCGGCCGTCGAGCCTGCCCCACCATTCAATAAGATCATGGCTGATCTATTCTAGCTCCTACCCACCTTATCACCATATCCCTTAATCCCTTTATCCATAAGAAATCTATCAATCTCAGTCTTGAATATGTTCAAGGACTGAGCATTCACAGCCCATTGGGGTAGAAAATTCCATAAATTCACTAACTTCTGAGTGAAGACATTTTTTTTTCTCAACTCAGTGCAAAAGTGCTGACCCCTAATCTTCAGACTGTGACCCCTGGTTACAGTTTCTCTAACCAGGGGAAACAATCTCCCACTATCTACTCTGTCTTGCCCCTTAATCTTATAGGTTTCTATAAGTTCACCTCTAATTCTTCTATATTCTAAAGAATATAGACCTAGATTGCTCAAACTATCCTCGTAACTCATTCCCCTCATCCCAGGAACCAACCTAGTGAATCTATGCTGTACCCCCTCCAAGGCGAGCACATCCTTTCTTAAATAAGGAGACAAAACTGCACACACTATTCCAGGTGTGGTCTCATCAGGGCCCTATACAGCTGCAGCAAGACTTCCCTACTCTTATAGTCTAACCCTTTTATAATGAATGCCAACATACCCCTATGATTCTATGATACCGTTAGCCTTCCTAACTGCTTACTGTCCTGATCCTCACGAGTAAAGGGCCATCCACAGCCTGTCGAGGGATGTGGGACCTGCCAGAACACAAACTGCCATTATCACTAAATAGTCACTACAACTGACACTAGTTACATGTGAAGTGCTTTTGAGATGTTTCAACTTTATTGGTTTTGTGGTTTTAAATGGTTTATGGGACACTGAAGTGCCTCCTGTGTATTTCTGGAGCATCGTGGTGGATTGCAAGTTGACAACCACAGCTTTTCCCTCCCCCCGGATGGATAGCTCAGTGGTTAGAGCATTCGCCTTATAAGCATGAGACCTGTGTTCGAATCCAGGCAGGTCAGGGCGAAACCTTGGGAAAGTTTCCTTACTCCACACGCCTAATAATAATCCATCCAAAAAAACCACAATAATAAAAATTGGTCATTTCAATCCACGACTGTTTGCACTGCTGTGCGCAATTGGCTGCCACGTTTGGCCCACAAACATATAGTCAATTCACTTTACAGTATATTCTGCAAAGTGCTTTGAGACATCAATAAGATGTGAAAAGCACTCTTATCAAATGCCAGCATTATTATAATAATAGTTACATGAGCTGGATTCCCCCAGACCTTCCGTCACAACAAGCTTTTTTTTAGGAGTAAAGCTGTATTTGGTTTAAAATTGCATGGTGTGAAATGCTAGTTATAATAATAACTAATTGTTGAAAATGACTGGTTAGTGGATATTTAATTATAACAATCCCAGCATCACCCACCCACGGTCTTTGGGGGTGAGGTTCTGCCTGAACCTGTCTTTAGCGTTACTAGCTGTGAAATGTTTGAATACTGGTTCCCAGAATGCTGTTTTCACTCGGATACCTTACGTTAAGCTGGTATCCTGGGAACCAGAACTGAAAGAAATGCCAATCTCTGAGGCTGCCTTCAACGTCTCTGTTGAAGTTGGGGGGGAAGGGAATCACACCCGCAGACAGTCAGTAATTATCGACTAGCATGACCACAAGTTTCAACTCCTCATCAATTGTCAGTGGTGTCTGTGGTAATTAGCACATCACAGTTATCATTCCTGCTAATAACTAAATGTGTCTTGAGTTTAAAGAAAACAATTACTGGCAGCACGATAGTAAACTGCAGGAAATCTCTTCTGATCTGTAATAATAGCTCTTTTTCTAGTGGTGTAATAAGGAGGGGTGTGGGAGGTGGGTGGTGGGCGGGGGAGGGGGGGTTGGATCTGTGTCTGATCACTGATTTGCAATAGTGAGGAGCATGAAATTTGCTTTTCCCCAGTTGTTCTGAGGCGGTTGGATTTCTAAGTTGTCTAAGAGATCACATGAGCAAGGAGAAAAACAAACTGTCACCCAACTTGCTCTCTCCTCTAGCTTAGTGTATATACATACAACAGTCTTTGGTAATTGCTACATTTGTATACAGGGACTTTAATTAATGAATAAAATAAAAAATGAAAATGAAGTCTGTTCTGGAGGTCTGCTCCCTCTTTCCCGAATGTTTATCTTCTCTGGTCTCCCCATCACCTGAGAAAAGTACCTTACAGACCAAACCACAAACCGCTGTTTTCAGATGAATTGCAAAGAACATTTTGTAGAACTTTCTAAAAAGAAGATTGATGGTGTGCATAGATTTAGATTCTTTTTCACAAACGGAAACCTAAGATGTAACAAAAATAATAGATTGAAGTTTTCTAATTTTTTTTATCGTTCAGATCTTTCACTTTCTATTTTATCATGTGTTCCTTATAGTGAAATTGTGGCTGACAACATGAACACGGGTCATATTTAATGGAGTTGTATTGGGGCTTCCGACACCTATAATAAGATAAGAATTCACATTTTGAAACAGTGTATTAGGCTGGTGATTTATGTGAAATGACAACATCAAATAGATAAGACAGATGTTATAAAAATGTAAAATACAGTAATCAGAAATCAGAAAATTGGAGTGTTGTTAAAAATTGATGTTAGGACTCATCAATCAACCCATCCAGGACAGCAGTGTTACCCATTAATTTGTCATTCACCTCGTGTCTGTATGTGGAACCTTCCTTGAGACGTGCCTTGAAGGAGGCAGGTTAGGGAGCGAGACAAAGGAAATACGGGATGTTCCATAGGGTGGGGGCAGGAAAGGCGGAAGGCTGGGCGGGGACGTGGAGCAATCCAGAGCCCGCTGAGCGGAGGAAGCGGACGGGTTGATATGTGGTCAGCGGGTCACAGGGGTAATGAGGGGCAAGGCCGACAATGTTGAAATTTATCCTCTGGGTGATTGGGGAACCGGTGGATTCAGGCAAGAGTAAGGGTGGTGGGGTCACAGAGCCTGGCGTGAGAGAGGACAAGAGCTGCAGAGTTACAGATGATCTGCTGCTTGTACAGGGAAGAGTTGGGGCAGCTGACAAGCAGGGAGTTGGTGTAGTAGAGCCTAGGTGTGATGAATGCGTGAATGAGGGGTGAGACGGGGGCGAGGGCAGGGAATATTGTGGGGTTTGGGGAAGGCATGGATGTGGGGTACAAAGGACAGTTGAGGGTCAAACAAGATACACAGGTTCTGGACTGGATGGTGTTACAATCAGTGCCTGAGGTACGGAGGCACTGATGGAAGCCAATAAGGAGGACCTCAGTCTTGTTGACATTCAACTGTAGAAAGGTAGCTCTCATCCAGTGTTGATTCTGTCAGACGTCAAATGGTTACCACATGTGTCTAAACAACAAATTACATTTGAGCCTTTATAAAATAAAAATAATTCTTGCATTTGATATCTGATACTTTAGGAGGAAATCTAGTGCCTTATCACGTCTTCAAGATGTCTCAAAGCACTTCACAGAATATACTATTCCACATGCCTCTCACACTTATATTTAAAACAAATTCTCCTGGACTTCCTATTTAGAGTGGCCCTGCTAAACACACATCACACATTTCCTTACTCCACACGCCTGATAATAATCGCTCAAAAAATAACAATAATGAATCAGTAATTTCAATGCACACCTGTTTGTGGGACACTGCTGTGCGCTATTGGCTGCTGCGTTTTGCCTACACATATATACAGTCAACTTACTTTACAGTATGTTCTGTGAAGTGCTTTGAGACATTTGGAAGTTGTGTTAAGGCGCTGTATCAAATGTAAGGCTTATTATTATTACTACAGTGCAAATCTCCATTGTGTTCATTCAGGATTTTTGCAACCTCTGAGCCAGCTTGACAACTTTCATTCTAAAATGACCAACTTCTGGTTCATTAAATTGCTCTTGATGTCACTTTGTTCTATTTGTGAGAGTAAGCACCTCGGTTTCCCAGAGGAATTACGCACTTAGTGATGTTTTTAGCAAAGGGCTCTAATGGTGCTGATTTTTCTCCCCAAAGTGATTTATTTTACCATTTAATCTTTCTGCTCTGTACCTATTACGGCACGTGGCTTATGACCATTATCCTAATTCTATATTTCCACCTAAAGTGTCAGTACCACAACATCCGTGTGACACAGAAGGTTCAGTTCATTCTACTCCACGTGTCGATCTGAAAGAGCACCATTTCCTCTGCATGTATTGCTTTCCAAAAGGCAAATCACTCCAGTTGTTTGATCTCCTAGAATTAAGAGCACGATGTGCACACTGCTTGTTAGACTCCATGTTAGTTGCAAAATCACTTCATGTCTTGGAGAGGAATTTTCTTTCCCTTTTGTCCTTGCAAAAAAACATACAGTAGAAGCCCGTTCTACTGTATGTAGAATGAACTACATACATGAACCGATGAACAGGCACTTCTGTATAATCGGCGCGCCAAACATAAGTCCCCATTCAATAAACCGGAACTTATCCGGAACAATCGCGATGGAGCATTTGTAAATGCATAAATAATAACATAATAACAGAATACTGTATTGATATTTATTGTTAAAACTGCTCTCTTGCGCTTCTCACCTTTGCTGGTAGATGCTGCACTTGAAGCCATGATGCTGGGGTTGAGGTTTATAGTCCAGTGATTCTTTTTAAAATGGAGCACGCCAAGCGGGTGAAAATAACGGAGTGCTATTTTAAAGCCTTACTAGCGGCAAGCCGGTAACGCTAGCCGATAACCCACATTGTCACGCAGGTGTCTTATTTCGGTTTGTCGCCAGTAGAGTCTCGGCCTATCTGCTTGCCGCTAGTAAAATCGCGAGACTTTAAAATCGCGCTGCCGTTTTTTTCACCCGCTTGGCGTCCTCCATTTAAAAAAGAATCGCTGGACTGTAAACCTCAATCAGTAAAGGTGAGAAGCGCAAGAGAGTAGTTTTAACAATAAGTACCAATACAATATTCTGTTATTATCTGTTATTACCTAGTCTGGTGTGTATGGTGTGTGTTAAACAAACTTTGATTTTTTTGCGGTGGGGTTTTGGCCGCGGGCCGCCCGAATATCCGGCAGTCGCTTTAACCGGCATTGGCCAGGTCCACGGGTGCCGGATAAACGGGCTTTTATTGTACCATACATCTTAGCTGTGATGCTCTCTGTCTCGGGTTATGACTTTAGTTCACCATAGGTGGAGGCATTCTTCTAAAGTTCAAGAAGGTTCTGTCCCTGAGTCTCATTTTCCTATTTGAACTGGCGACATTTTCCTGGAATGTGGACTGTGCTTTGATTTGAATAACGTTGATATCTATTCTACCTGAAGGCAAGTTATCTGTCATCAGACCATTGATTGTTTTGCTGTAGATCTGCCTGATTTACTGTATATTAACATTCCACTGAACAATTTAAAGCAACTGCATAATTTGTGTGAATAAAAAGCAGTGAGTTGAAAAAGAGGTTAATAGTTCTGTACAGTTAAATTAGCCTGTCAGATCTACTTGAGAAGTGAGAGCAGCTTGTGGGCTAGTACAGAAAGAATCCAGCCAGTTCAGGCATGAGTAAAAGATTTTTCTTAAGACATTCAGATTCCTGACAACAAACCATCTGAAAGTAAGAAAGGAGAACAATGTTATTGATTTTTCTTAATATCATAGTATCAACAGTAATGCTTAATTTCATGAATTGATGCACAAGTCGCATTAAATCTACTTCATTTTAAACATTCCCTAATAGCATAGTAACCTTTTAATTGCAAATTTCCATTCTTGCTTTGGGGTTATAGATGCTGCTGCTGCAGTTAGAGGCTCCTCATGTTTATTGATGTTATTTTTCCTGTAGGGTGTGAAATCTAGGTCAAGGGAAGCTTTCTGATTGTTACTGCTGCTCACTCACAGCAGTGTGTTTAATCAGTCTAACATGATGCTAATATTTTGATGTGCACTATAAAGCTTTATTCTCTTCAATTCTGTTGTGATTACTTCCTTTTTGTCTCATTTAATACGCTGTTTAGTGTATTAATCTTCATTTTACATCTCAATCATGTTTTTTTTCTCTCACTTCAGGTACCCTGTACATTTTGTCCATTTATGTACAAATGTTTTCTGAAAATGGTGACTCAAGCTGTGTTAGGATACTCATGTCCAAGGGTACACCTTATCTAAGTGTTTGTTTTTAAGTGGTTCTGCCTGTACACCAATTCTTGGTAGTCCATTTATTATATCAGCTAAGTCTCAGACCTTTCCTCATCTATATTCATCCAAGTTCATTCTCTATAGCCCAGAATGACATATCTTTTGTTTTTATCCAACTCTCTCCTTGCTGCATGCTCCATTGCCTCACTATGGTGATACTTTTGTTTGAGGTCACCCGAGTGTCTGAGACATGCACCCATCACTGCTTAAGAGTCACCAACTCATAATGATCTGGTTAAGATGAAGAACTTGCCAATTGCAGATGCAGATGCAAAGACTTATCATTTTGTAAACCAGAGCTCAGCACAGTCACTTTGCCCCACCAATCAAATAGTAATGCTTCCTGCCTACATAGTAATAATAATCCTTAGATTAGATATAACACTTTTCTAGATGTCTCAAAGCGTCTCACACAAAATACTGTAAAGTGAATTAACTGTATTTGTGGCCGAAATGCAGTAGCTGTGCAAACAGCGTCCCCACAAACACTCATGGATTGGGATTGGGTGACCATATTATTATTGTTTTGTTTTTTTCCAAAGATTATATTGCCGGAAAAGTGATCCATCAATTGACTAACAACCAGGTTCCTACTTACTACAGTACAAGGTAAACAGAGGCGTGTGGAGTAAGGAAACTTGCATAACATTTCTCTCTGCTGGGAATCGAACTCAGGTCTCTCGCTTGCGAGACATGTGCCGTAATCACTGAGCTACAGGACTCCACATCTTCGTCATTTTTTTTGAAAACAACAACTTTACATAATACCCTTCACACAGGGCAGCATGTCGGGTACTTATTTTCAGAAGAAAAAAACACCCATTGAGCTTTAGCGAGGAGTAGGATTTCAGACCTGAAATCAATCAATAAAATTACCTCGTTCCAATTTTAACAGAATTGGTTTGATATTTATTGCATGAAATATAACAAAGCTGCATGATTTTTTCTCCCATCAAGTGTTGAAATAAATGTAGACCCATGTTTGTCCTAGATAAATAAATTTAACATTACTGAAAAGTTTTTCAGCTCAGTTTCAGGTGTAGGTCACACATCTTACATTTGTATGATAATATTTTAAGCCCCCGGAGGCGCGGAAGGGGATGGAATTAATGCCTTTGCAGTATCTCGTGAATAATTTCAGCATTTATAGACATGCACCAACCTTGATGTAATAGTTTTTCTCTACCACTGGGACAGTTACTTTCAGAAACGAGATTGCGCAAACAAAATTCTATACAGCTATTGTTGCCTCTGCATATGTTTTTCATATCAGTGACTCGAGATAATTTCAGCAGATTTGTACAAGATTCGATACTTATCAGTGTGTCAGATTGTTTTATGAATCCATCTCTGAAATTCTCAACTTATTTATTTTTCACTTTATATTCATTCATTGCTTTCAGCAGATTATTCTCAGAAACTTGAGGATTTTCAGCCTACTTTTTTGCAGCTGCTTCTCCGAGTTCGCTTTTTTAGTATAATTGAGGTTCCCTGATGAGTATTTGATTTCTTTGAATAAGCAAACACATATTTATATGTTCAATTTTATTTGATCTTTATCTGGGGTTCAGGCCAATACCCTTCTCTCTGGTCTTCATAGCAGAGTGTTGCAGTGGACTTGCTTGTTTGTTTACACTACCTCTGATTTTGAACAGCTGGCTGTCTTAACATACGTATGTTAACTCACGTCCTCCCGACGTGAAAGACTCTATATAAGTGCAATTTTGTTGTTGTTGTTGTTGTTGTTGTTGTTGTGCGCCACCTACAAATGGAAACTTGTCTGTCCAGGATAGAGAGCACACAATTACCTTGCTCCAGAAGGTATACAACGCAGGTTGGCTATGTGGTTGGTTAGCCCATAGTGAGTGTAGGAGTACTGCTGGAGTTTAATGAGCCAAAACCACATAGTTTGCATGACACAACACCATCTGCTTTGATGGGGAGAGTTAATATAAAAGAGGACTGGGCCTCGGTGGGTTAAAGAACCATTTGATAACCATATTATTTACATACTTGATGATCGTTTAAAAAGCTTTGTATTATTGAGAACAACAATAATGTTTGTTAGCACGCTGGAACACTGTACGTTAGCCGAGGTGCTGGGAAACTGTAATGTAGGTATAAATGCAGTAATTACCACTTCCATTAATTTGGACCAGTTCCCAGCTTGCTAACATTTTTTTCATAATTGAATTCCCACAGTGTAGCTTATGACAGTCTGTGTGTATCCATCTGTAAATGCTTTACGATAGCTTGCTTTCTCGAGTCTTGATGGCAACTTAGTGTAAGGCTTACTTACTGTAAGCCAAGGGTCTCCAAACTGTGGGGAGCGCCTTCCTTGGGGGGATGTAACGTTGGCTGGGGAGGCGCGGAGCTTTAGAGCCTCCAGCCCCCGAGTGTGTGTGGAGCCGAGGACCCGAGCGTGGAGGGCGGGGTGGGGGGGGGAGTGGGCAACAGAAACATTGCTGAGTTTGGGGGAGTGACATTATTCAAAGTTCGGAAGCCACTGGTGTAAGCTGAGTGTAGCAACTGTGATTCCAACATTTCTGAGTGTATGTAACCAAGGAGGCTCACATTAGCTGTGACTCACAAGCAATCTGAACAAAAACATAATGAAAAAAAGAAAATCGGGAAGGTCAAGTCTCTGAGCATTATTTGGGTTTGACAGCTAGATCAAGCTTAGTTAGCTTTTCTGGCTTTCCATCCCCAAATAAATTCAATTTAATCCGAATCTCCTTCAGAAGATTATTTAAAAATACTTAAAGGTGAAAATAACATCCTAAAGGGCTGATTTAATTTTGAGATTAAGTTTCATTTTTAATGCTGATTCTTCCCCCCAGGAAAACAAGCTAATGAAGACTATCCTTCCAAGTTGACCTTAATTTTGTTCATAATTACTTTATATGTGATATCAATATCACAAAGATTAAGCCTAATTTGGAAAGCAGAAAAATAAGATGTAGGAACAAATAAAAGGCAGGAAAAGTAAACTGACTTTAAGTGGAATTGGATCCTAATACATGACCTATTTACAGTAAATAATTGAACAAGTAAAGAATCCTAACCAGCTTTGCTGCCAACGTAAATATTAGAATTTAAACATTGTTATAGGAAAATGTTTGAAATCTTGTTCTAGCTATTTTCCCATGTCTTCCCCATACTCTCTTCTCAATTCCAGTTGAGAGGTCTAACACATAATATGCTCAAAGGACTCTGCTGTGTAAATGGTTGGATTCAAACAAGAATTCCTTCACTCTTATCAAGAAATTCTAAAATCTTTCCATTAGATTCGTAAATATGAAAATCAATATTATGTTAAGAAAGTACATACAGTCTTCCAAGATATAATGATATTACTGTACAACTTTGTAACATTTAATAAGACTTCGTAGTGCTTCATATGGGATCTGAGGAGAACCACCTCAGCTTGTGAAATATAATGTTACCACAAAGGGTCTATATTGTATTACAGTGATAATGTTGAATGTATATCGCTATTGATTATGGATCAAAAGCTACAAATTCCATGTGTCGGGGTTGTGTAGATTAGACATTGGGATTTTTCCATGACAATAACTGTTAATCTATCCATTCTGTTTGTCACCAGGCGTAAATCTGTGAGGATAGAAAGGATCAGAAAATTTGTTGTTAACTCGTTTTAGCTGCGGGTTAAATTCTTTGATCTGCTTTTAAGTCACAGTGTAGAATAATTTGTGGGAGAATTTATGTAGCATAACTTTCTCTCTGTTAATGTTACTTCACCAGGACACGCTTTGTTAAGTTTTAACTAAACTTCATAGGCTGTTACTGCTCAGCAATGTATTTTTTAAAACAATATATATATAAAACCTTTCCTTTAGGGGGATTGTGGTCCAAAATACAAGGTGAAACTCCCTTCCCTTTTTGAATCATATCATGGAAACTTTAACATGCACCTGAACAAATTGTTGGGACCGCGGTTTGAAGTATGTCCTTTGCCATGTCAGCCAGACTCTAAGCTCAAGTTCCAACATGAGGTTTTGTCCTTGAGATAAGAGTTCTTTAAATAAATGGGTTGTTCATTGTTATTTGTGGGATTAAGTTGAGTGCAACATGGCTGCTGCATTGAAAAACAGTCACTACAAATGTCAGCAATTATTTGTGAGGCCCTTTGGGACATTTTGATGTTTTAGTCTCGAGGCTACATTGAATACAGAAGCTTGCACGGAATCCTTGCCCTCCATTTAGTGAGGGTTCATACCCGTGCTGTTCGGATGGCAAATGACCATCTGATGACTATTCTTCTTGGGGAAGAGTTAAGCGAGGTTTTCTAGAAGTTGACCTGACTTCAAAGTGACATGCTTGTCAACGGAATGCCAGTATTGAGTCAACCCTCTGGAATATGGGCTTCAAGATGTGCCTTACAAGCTGGGGAGACCTGTGTTCAAATCCAGGCAGCTCAGGGCGAAACCTTGGCCAAGTTTCCTTACTCCATAAGCCTAATAATAATCCCTCAAAAAAAAAACACTCACAAAAAATTGGTTATGTCAATTCACGACTGTTTGTGAGGGACGCTGCTGTGTGCAATTGGCTGCTGCGTTTCACCACAAATATACAGTCAATTCACATTACAGTATACTGTGAAATGCTTTGACACAACAACAACAACAACAAATTACATTTATAGAGCGCCTTTCACGTCGGGAGGACGTCCCAAGGCGCTGCACAGGAGGCGTGTGACCCGAGCTGGGAGGGGAGTGTTTGGGAAGGGGTGAAACACGTAGGGGAGGTCGAAAAATTCGGGGTGGAACAAAAGGCACGATCGAAGAGGAAAGTCTTCAAACCGGCCTTGAAAGAGGAAAGGGAAGAAACGAGACGGAGGGATTGGGGGATGGTATTCCATAAGGTGGGAGCGGAGAAACTGAAGGCCCGGCCTCCGATGGTGGGGCGGTTCGGGCGGGGGGCTTGAAGCAGGCCAAGTCCTGCTGAACGGAGGGTCCGGGTGGGCGTGTAGGGGGAGAGTAGATCGGTTAGGTAGGGCGGGGCAAGGCCGTGTAAGGCCTTGAAGGTGAGGACGAGGATCTTGAACTCGATCCTCTGGAGGATGGGGAGCCAGTGGAGACGGGCGAGGGTGGGGGTTATGTGGTCGCGGAGGCGGGTGCGGGATAGTACACGGGCTGCAGAGTTTTGGATGGCCTGCAGCCTGTGAATGGAGGAACTGGGGAGGCCGATGAGGAGAGAGTTTCCATAGTCCAGCCTCGAGGTGATGTACGCGTGCACGAGTGTTTCGGCAGCGCGGGGGGTAAGATAGTTGCGGAGCCTGGCAATGTTGCGCAGGTGGAAATAAACACGTTTAGAAGATGTAAAAAGCGCTAATTCAAATTCAAGGATTATTATTATTATTATAAATGCAAGTTGTTGGCAGCTTTAGTAATCCAATTCCTGAACTAGTCTGCAGTATTCCAGGGCACTGCTGATAGCAGTAAAGCCAGCCTGGCTTCTCGGCAGGACATCACAGAACAAACCAGTTCTTGGGGGTAGGGATCTTCTTAATCAGCTCTCGTTAATCCGGCAAGACAAAGCCATAGCAGGTATAATGGTCCTAGTTGGACAAGCAGCCAGAAAGCTTGCCAGACAGGGTTCCCAAATCTTGCAACTTGCCAATTTGTGCCAATTCCTGCTTTGGTAAGCAGGAATGCAACGCTCCGGGAGATGGTGTACATTCCATTCTAATAAATATCTCTGGAATTTCCATGTATAAGTGGGATGCATGGAATTCTGTTTGTTTGGGTTAACTCTGTTTGGAATACTGTCTGCCTCAAATAACTTCACAGAAATTACTGTGGAATGGAGTCACTGAGTATTTGTAGACCCTGGCTCATAAGAATCCTAACTTTATCAATAATATAAGAAGAATCCACCAAGACACAATTATAGGATGACTTTTTATCATTAGATTTACCTCTAATAGTATGTCAGAGGAAACATTTCAAGATCTTGGTCCTCATCTTCAAACCCCTCCAAGGCCTAGCTTCCCCCTACTTCTGCAACCTCCTAACCCCTTACCAACTTACCGCTCCCTCCGCTCAGCGGGCTCCTGCCTACTTCAAAGTCCCCACCTCGCCCACCCCACCTTGGTGGGCAGGCTATCAGTCACTCCCTCCGCTTTGCACTCTACATTGTGACCTTGGTTAATGGCCTTATATTGGGAGTGTATCCGTCGATAAGGAAATTTTCCGATTTAGATATATCGATCGGCTCATATCGAGATATACCCAAATATCGATATTTTCGGGGTTTTCGTACTGCGCATGCGTGCATTCGGGTGCGCGCGCATTCGGGGCCTATCTCCTCAGGAGGTAAATATCTTTCTCTCTCTGTCTCTCACTCTCTCCATCTCTGTGTTTTTCTGTCTGTGTCTCTGTGTCTCTCTCACATCCCCCCTATCTCTATCTATCTGTATATTATCACATCCACCCCGTCTCTCCCCCCTCCCCCTGCCGCCGTCACTCTCCCCCCCCCCACCCCACCCCCCCCGCCATCTCTCTCCCACCCCCACCCCCCCAGCCATCTCTCTCTCCCCCCACCCCCCCCAGCCGTCTCTCTCCCCCTCCCCCCCCCAGCCGTCTCCCTCCCCCCAACCGCCCCCCCCCAGCCGTCTCTCTCCCCCCCCCACCCACCCCCAGCCGTCTCTCACCCCCCCCCCCCCACCTGTCTCTCTCCCCCCCCCCCAACCCTCCCAGCCGTCTCTCTCCCCCCTCCCCCCAGCCTTCTCTACCCCCCACCCCCAGCCCTTGCATACCTGTATATTGTATTCGAGGACTATGAATACAATATGGCGGCTTTGCACCTCGGTCTGTGCATTGTGTATAGAGATGAGCATTCTGGGTCTTGTAGTTCAGTGTGCGGTATTCCTATTTTTTCCCTTGATATATAGATTTTTCGATATATCGATATTTTTGAAATGCCTATATCGGCGTATCGATATGAAAATTATATCGGGTTTTAGCGATATATCGATATATCGCCGGACCCTGCAAGTCACTGGACTTGTTTATATAAAAAAAATCTTGATACTGAAATGGGATTATGTGGACATTCTGGAAGCATGAGATTATATGGGCTGAAGGGCCTTCTTCATTCAAATCAATCTTGCAATATTGGAATTTTTGTACTAACAGAGGGTCTTATTTACTCTTTTTAAATTAGTTGCCGAGGATTTGTTGAGCAGCCCCATGGAGTTGAGTAAAAATGATAAGGATGAAATGGCATTGCTACATGAAATCCTGAACGCCTCCTCGCTGGAGGAGGGTGACTTTAGCAAGGAATGGAGGACCGTGTTTGGAGATGACGTTTTCAGTCTTCCTGTCAATCCAGCTGCTGGAGAATCCGATCAACCTGCAACTGCTTCAGGCTTCCTTCCATCACAACTATTTGACAAAAACTTGAATGATTCATCATCTTCACTCACTAGTAAGTACAGTACAAAGGTTATAACACACTAATTTATATAATATATAATACTAATTTATAACTGTTACACAAATTTTTAAAAATAAATCTATGATTTTTTCCCCTAAATATCTTGAAATTCAACATAGAATTTTTATAATTATTTCCTAGCTTGTTTTCATTGTGATGAGGTTACATTGTGATGTACATTGCGAGCGTCTCTAGGTGTCCTCACCAACAATGCCCCAATGGTCATTTATCTCCTGACTGTTTGTGGGACATTGTTATGTGCACATTGTTGGCCTACAGTACACCACATGTTACAGTAAAATTCTATGAAGCAATATAATAATGATAATATTCCTTGCATTTGATATAGCGCTTTTCACGTCTTCTAGACGTCTCAAAGCATTTCACAGAATATACTGTAAAGCGAATTGACTGTATATATATATATATGGGTGAAACGCAGCAGCCAATTAAGAACAGCTGTGTCCCACAAACAGTCGTGGATTGAAAAGACCAATTTATTATTGTTTTTCTGGAGGCATTATTATCAAGCGTGTGGGGTAAGGAAACCTGCCTAAGGTTTTGCTCTGCCTGGAATCGAACCCCGGTCTCTAGCCTGTAAGGCAAGTGCTCTAACCACTCAGCCGTAGGACTCTACAACAATATGAAGTGTTTGGACAACATGCTGTAACAAATGCAGGAATTATTCATACATACCCTATGTTTTCTCACTTAAATACCCTTAGCCCTCTAATCTATCTTCACTAATGGCTAAGTTAGAAAGATATGTTTATCTTCTTCCTCAGCTGCTTAGTGCCTTTGTTTTTCTCAGCGCTCTGGGACATCCTCCTGACATGAATGTAATTTTTTTTGTTGTTATACTAGCTCTTAAGAATGAATTGTTACTGTATTTAGGTTTTACTTCAGTAAACCGTTTTCAATCGTGTTTTGACTAAGTTCATTAACTAAGTGGCATATGTCTTAGACGTATGTCTCGAAGGCGGCAGATAGGTCAAAGGGGACGAGGGAGCCATGGTCACAAATGGTCAGGGTGTCATCTGTGACCTTGACCAGAGCGGTGTCTGTGCTGCTCACAGCACGGAAACCCAATTAGATGGGCTCGTGGAGGGAGTGGGATGAGAGGAAAGAGCAAAACTGGGAGGTAATGACTCTTTCAAGGACTTTTGACAGAAAAGGGAGATTGGAAATGGGCCGGTAGCTTGAAAACTGCACAGCATCAGGGGAAGGTGATAGTGGCTGTTGTGAGGGGTGTGGGAAAGGTGCCGGATGAGAGGGACAGGACGGGAGATTCCCCAGATTCAATAATAAAAAGAACACATTTATTTGTACAGCACATTTCATATAAAAAAGAGTCACAGAGTTCTTTATGAAACTTGATTAGTTAACAGTGAATGTTACAAGGGCAAATACATCAGGTAATCTGCGCTAGTAATGTCCTACAAACAACAATGAGATGAGTAGATCATTAATTTGCTCCAAACTATTATTTGAAAATACTGTAAACAAATTAACGTTAAAACACCAGCAGCAACAAAATTACATTTGGATAGAAGCACACACACACACATACAAGCGCAGAAGCATGCACTTATTACAGCCCTGATGTTTGATGTTTTTTTACTTCTAATTAACATGCAGTCCTGAATTGAAATAACAAAATAAATTACTGAGACCAACAAGTTAACAGCAGTTCAGACTAAAAACGGATGGATAAGGGGAAAGTAGGCAAACAGCCATTGATTCAAACCAGTGAGGTTTGTAGCTGTAGAATGATTAATGTTATAGACCTCCCCCATTTGACCTTTTCCCAGAATTGTAATACAGCAATGTTTTGAATAATTTGCTTATCGTCCATAATTTAACATGAAGTTATTAAATTCATACATTCCTTCAATGCATTGCTTCATTGCCATACTTCAACTTTTACTTATTATAATGCACAGTTTTGCATTATATTATTGCTCACGCTGGTGTCAGCCAGGCTTAGATCGTAGCTTTCTCAACTCTTGAGTCAAAAGGTTGTAGTTTCAAACCCCAGCGTTGGCTACACACTCAGGTCTTTGATCTTACAGCCTAGGCTGATACTTCAACACAGAGCTGGGAGTTATTGTCAAGGGTACTATCCTCCAGATGAGATGACGCAGCTAGGTCCCAGCGGCCTGTTCAGGAGAACATTAAAGATCCCACAGCACTCTTCAAAGGGGCAAGAGTTTCACTCAATGTCTTTGCCAACAATCCTTCATATATGTAAAATAATTGGTCATTCACTTGTAGAATGTTGTACACAAATTAGCTGCTGTGTTCATCTTCAAATACAGTCACTACACATTACAGAAGCTCTTAGAATTATCTTGAAATGATTAGATACCATATCACATGATTAGATACCATATCACATAATATCTATTATATAAATTATTATTTATTATTATTATAAGGGCCATGACAGAGTAGACAGTGAGAGACTGTTTCCCCTGGTTGGGGAAACTCTAACTATGGGTTACAGTTTTAAGATTAGGGGTCAGCCTTTTCGCACAGAGTTGAGGAAACATTTCTTCACTCAGAGGGCAGTGAATTTATGGAATTCTCTACCCCAAAAAGCTGTAGATGCTCAGCCCTTGAACATATTCAAGACTGAGTTTGATAGATTTCTTATGGATAAAGGAATTAATGGATATGGGGTTAAGGGCGGGTAGGTGGAGCTAGAATAGATCAGCCATGTTTTTATTGAATGGCGGGGCGGGCTTGAGGGGCCGAATGGCCTACTCCTGCTCCTAATTCTTATTATCAAGTCTACATTGCAATTTGTCTGATGGGGGATTTTTTTTAAATTTGAAAGCAATTGTCTTCTAGGAACACTATGAAACATAATGTGTGTATGTGCGTCTCCCGTTTGCGTCCCCCGTTCCCCCACCCCCCTCCCCCCCCACCCCCTATGAATGTCATAAGTAAAGCTTTGGGGGATATATTTGAAAACTAAGTGTAATTTGAAAGTAAATACCGCAGTTTAGAGATGTGTTATGATACATAATTAAACCTCAATTTCAGAATCATTTAAACAATATTTTGAATTGATATTGATTTATCACCAATTGCTGTGTATATACCCCTATTATGCCTGTGTTTTCTTAGAATTGTGTTCCAGTTTTTGGTTACTGAGAGAATATTGTGCAGAACTAATGTTACATTAATGTTGATTTGTTAACAGGTTGGGCAGAAGTGGGTGCGACATCTCAGTACATATTCCAATCAACTGAGCAAGTAAATGGTCTCACCCAGAACCTCAGTAAGATCCCACTTAAAGGTAATCAAAAAAACAGCAAAACCTTACATTTATATACTGTCCTTCACATTGGGTAGAGTCTTAGAGCGCTTCACAGTGATGGAGTATGAACCCAAGTGAGGGTAGGAGGAGGTGACCACAAGCACAGTCAAAGACGAAAGTCTTGATCTGAAAATGGGGAAGGAGGGGGCAAGGCGGAGGGATTGAAGGAGATTGCTCCAGTGTTTCAGACTGAAAGCTCGGACACCAATGGTGGAGGGGATAAGCAGGGAGCTGGAGCCAGTCGAGCAGACAAGATGGGTGAGGGAGTGGAGTATACGTAGGTCAGAGAGGTAGGGAGATGACAGGGCATGAAGAGATTTGCTGTGATGATCTGATCGTACATTTTTTCATTAATATAATTCTCAGGTCAGTATTCGGATTATGAAACACTATAACTTGGTGTCTTTATGTATTGTTTGCCTTTTATTGTCCCTTTTTTTTTAACATTTCTTTTTCTTATTCCCACTTCATTGCTGCATGATTATCATCCTCCTGAGTGAGAAGTACACACAGAGGATGATGGTTCAGCCAGTCAGTGTATCTTCATGGTTGGTGTTTGCCATTCTAAAGCTGACCTGAAGAGTTTGCAATTGTGCATTCTCCTGGTCCTAATTTTAGTATCAATGTCTCCAAATTCATGATTGGGCTTAGTTTGGGAAAATTCTTCAATTCAGTCATAATTTGAAAGCCAGTTTAATGCAGGTCTAAGGTCTGATGTGTCCAATAGTGGACACAAGATCATACAAAGCAAAATGGGCTGATATAGTGAGGGGATCAGAAGTTGATGTTCTACTTTATTGAGTTTTGGAGGAAATCTAGCTGCGGGGCTGGTGAAGTTCCCTCGAGTGGATTGTAGCTGATGGAAGTCATGGACTTGATGACCATTTTCTCATCCTACGCTGTCTCCTCCCTGTGGTCTCTCAACTGCTGTATTTTAATAATCTTTGCATTTGATGTAGTGCCTTATCACATTGTCAAGACACCTCAAAGCACCTCATAGGATTTCACTGTGAAATGTAGTGACTATGCATTGGTACGCAAATGTTATTTGTGAGTTTCACTCCCTAAATAACAAAACAACAAAAAATCTAACCAGCAATGGAGACCTGAAAAGCAAAAGACTGCCAGAGTAGCAAAGCTGACACAAATAGCTGCCACATTTGCCTCCAAAAAACATTTTGATAGAATGTCATTTTTGAAATTGCTTTGAAACTTTTCAGTGTGATAAAGTGCTGTAATAATGCAGGTTGTTTCCCTTTGTGTAATCCCTGTATTTGGATGACATTGACAATCAAAATGCTATTTTGTTACTTATTCTGGGAGCAGTTTATTGTGCAATTTTTTTTATTTTAAACTAGATGATTATTTTAAACTAGACGTCATCCTAACCAATTGACCTGTGAGTTGATGATGCACAACTATTGACTGCAGGCTAGTAATTGACTGTCAAGATGTTTCTGATTTGTTCTTAGAAAATTGCGCTTTCTGATCAGGATCATGGTGAACATAAGATGCAGCAAGAATCAGATTTTTTTATGCCCAATAAACAAGGATATGTTTTGCTGTCAAAAATCCAGTATTGCCACCATGTGTGTTGTCTGGTACCATGGTAACACTGATACATTTTGTATTTACAGCTCCTCAGAAAAACCCAACAGACCTGTCCACGTGGTTTAACCTGTTTGCTGATTTGGATCCTTTATCAAACCCAGATGCTGTTGGACATTCTGACAAAGAGCACGAGCTGCTCAATGCATGACATTGTACGGAAATAACCTATTGACTCCGATCACCACTATATATCATTGTAATAGGGAGTAAACCTATGGAATGTTCAGTTCTTGAAACTAATTTTCTAATCTATCAGTGAGATTAAAAACTGATGAAAAAAGTTTATTTAAGAATGTTTATTTTTATTAAGAACTGAAGATGAAAATCCAACAGAGACGACTTATCCTGTAAAACTCTTGATGTCTTATTGCCAAACAGCAGGTGTGAAGTAGTTACACAGACAGTTTGCATTTATTTGTTTCCCTCTTTAATTCTACAATTGCATGCTTAATTAAGTTTCTAACTTAATTCCATCCTGTGGTTGAAAAATGCATTGGATATAAATTCCAGCCTCTCCTTTGATACGAAGAGCTGACAGCAAAATATTATTGGAAGATGCCTCCTCTATCCCTTACTTTCTGTTTCCTTGTGCCTTTCATCAGTAAAATGATTCCAGCTTCAATAACGCATTTCTCAGACCATATCCATCTAAGCGCAGGTAGAACTCCGCCAACTCTGTGTCTGGCTGGTGTTTCATGTAACTATAGTGATTTGCAACTGACAATTTAACATCATTTAACAGCATTGTTGTTGTATTCTAACTACCATCATTGGATACGGGGTGAGGGAATGGCCTATCAGATTGGCTGCATCCTATCCTATTTAGGAACTTTTCCAGAATTCAGAGAAACAATTTTCCCCAGGCAATTAGAATTATCAGACCAGATAACTGTTGGTCAGTGAGTTAGTCGGAGCTTGTAGAAAAAAACTGATATCACACTAAAAGTATTCTTGTGTAATTGTGTAATCCCCAAATGTATCCAATCTGGGCTGCGCTGGAGCTCAGCTTCCTGAACTACTTGATTTTGTCACACAATTGCAAGATGGCAAGACTTTTGCAGATTATTTACGAGGAGATTAGCTCTCAGATGTAAACGCGAAAAATGGCTGTTTTCGGTGGCTGGTGACTGCCACCGAAAAACAGATGCAATATTGTAGGATGTCAGTACAAGCCAAACCATCTAGTCCGGCATTAGTTCCTAAAATTTGATACTAAATGCATTTGGAGTCCTGTAGGTTAGTGATTAGAGCAATCGCCTCACAAGTGAGAGACTTGGGTTCGATTCCCAGCAGGGTGAAATGTTCATCAAGTTTCCATACTCTACATGCCTCTGTTTACTTAGCAGTAAGTAAGAACCTGGTTGTTAGTTGATTGGTGGATTGCTTCCCAGGGATAATAATTCCTTTAAAAAAATTGGTCACTTCAATCTGCTAATATTTGTGGGACACTACTGTGCGCACTTGGCTGCTGTGTTTCACCCACAAAATATACCATCAATTAACCTTACAGTATATTCTGTAAAGCGCTTTGAGACATCTAGAGGATGTGATCAGGAGCTATAACAAATGCAAGAATTAGTGTTGTTATGTTGGCAGCAATCTTCAGGTTTATTGTGTGACAATTTTCTAATCAAATGAAGGCACTTTCCACTCCCACTTCACCATTATTATAAACTCAAGGCCTCAACATTCCTCCTGCTAGGTGCCCTCCCATCAGATCTGCTTTGTTTTGCTCTGAATCAAATTACCCACAACAGCATCTTTCTTCTAAATAACCTAATTCTTACATTAAGTTACTGATGTGTTTGGCAGTGAAATATTGAAATCAAGCCAACCCTTTGTGACTGTCTTAGTCATCTGGTTCCTGTGCCAGGCAGGTCCACAGTTTTCCAAGGCAGGAGGGCAGAGCCAGTTGAGTTGAGGTAGTGGTTTGGGCTGATATAATCCCAACAGCATTGTGGTGAATCAATACCATCCAAATGGTGAATTGAAACTGGTCTGGAATGGACTGTGTTTTGTTAACACTATCAGTCCAATGTTGAAAAATATCTTGCTCCTGCCAATTTTACATGAGTACCCAGGTTGGAATTCTTAAATGCTCCTTTCTGATCTCTCTCTGTTCAGATGCTTCAGATCGTGACATATCCCCAATGCCTTTATCTGGTTTCTCAATGACCATCAATGAGATGACCCTCTCAGTCAGTCCCTCTACTCTTTTATTCACTCCTTCTTCCTCCAACCGCTCCAATGTTCCTGTGCTCTGTTTCTGACCCTGTTTTGACAACATGCATTACTGTGCTCACTCCTTTACCCATTGCCCAAGATCAGAAATTGTTTTACTTCATTTATCTCAGGAAACCATGGTATCAAAGTTTTAGCTTTAACATTGTAGTTTTGTTATTGGAGAAATGAAAGAGTTGTGTCAATGTGCAATGAACTTTCTATCATGCCTTGTTATAGCCTTAAATCGAGATTTTATGGATCCCAATAAATATCCACTTTATAACTAGGTTCTACTATTGGAAGTACTGTAGTAGTGTTCTCCGAAGAAGTTCAGCCTCCACGTCTAAACTTGCTATTCATCTGTAATGTCTTGAATCTATTTCTGGCTTGGAAATGCCTGGAGTTAATTCTGAAGTTGTGTGTTGCATTATTTTGCTGTTTTCCCATTGAAATATCCATATATGGAATTCAGAACAAGGTACAACGTGGGGGAAGAAAGTTCATATTTCTTAATAGGATACAGATGACTTTTCTCAATGGGTTGAAGATAATATCTATAGATGGAAGTTGCTTGAACTTACAAAGAAGTAGGAAAATTATGGTTATGATACAAAATCCATACTCATTAAACAATCATATGTCAAAATCCACTCCTTGCCTCTTTACCTCCCACCCTCACCAGGCTCATTGGCTTCCCATACCCTAGAGCAGTGGTTCCCAACCTCGGGGCCTGACCCAAATCAGCATTGCGGGGTCCTCAGTCAGGTCGTGAAGGGTCATCAGAATTTTTTTTTGTTGTGGCATTTTTTAATGCTGAAAATGCATTTTTAATGCTGAGAGGTGCCCGAGGCGACACCGCTGACCAATTTGTATGAAAGACCGTACGAGCGAGTTGCGCTGAGTTCACAAAAGAGATGGAGATATCGTCTTGGCTGAGCTTCGCTTCAGTCACGCAGTCGCCCCCTAACGGTCAGGAGGTCCTGTTGGTGGCTAATTTAGAGTTGCAGCAAAAAAAGGTTGGGAACCACTGCCCTAGAGGATTGAATTCAAGATCCTCATCCCCACTTTCAAGGCCATTTACAGCCTAGCCCCCTCCTATCTCTCCAACCTGCTGTTCGCCTATGAACCTGCCCAGCCCCTCCTTTCAGCAGACTCTGGTCTGCTCCATGTTCCCTGCCTGATCCGCCCTACTATCGGCGGCCAGGCTTTCAGCCTCTCTGCCCCCACACTCTGGAACTCCATCCCACGGTCCCTTCGCCTCTCTCCCTCCCTCACCTCCTTCAAGTTGCCTTTGCACAGTGGGCTTCAGCTTTCTGCATGTCTCTTGTCCCCTCCACTCCAGCACCAATGGCAATGCTTTAAGTCACCACACCGGAGATTCGGAAACTCTCTAACTCTCTAACTCTCTTGTCCCCCTCCTTACCTGTCTTCAGATGCCACCCAACGACCTTTCTCTTTCACCGTGTCAATGGTAACGTCCCCTCTCCCGTGGCCCAGCATTAAGCCACTGTTAAGCAATTTTTAACGCTACCCCAGGTGGAGGGCGCAGTATAAATTCAGCTTGCTATTGTTGGTACCTTCTTGATCTATGAAGCTTAACTCCACTCAAGGAAATTAATTTTTTCATGGAAGGATTGCTCGAGTCTCTGAAAATATATTTTTGTTTAAACCCCAAAACCAAAGTCATTTACCCAAATTAGAAATATTGCATGCACTGTAGCGTATTCATTATTCAGTGTGCTAATATACAAAGCTGGACTGGGTCGAAGCAGTTCTCACTAATTCAAATTTATTCTAGCAAATTTGTCCTCGTACAATGATGTAAAGTTCAGATATTCTAGCCGTATGGAATATATAAAAGTAATCAATCACAAAATACCTGGAATATTTAATTCAAGCCCAAATATAGTGAAGGAAAGGCATTGTTCTATATCAGTCCAAGAAGTCTGGATAATTCCGATGTTAGGATCGATTATATGATGCCTGCGAATCATGTGTAAAACGTGTAAATATAGGTATACAGAGGAAAAATTGAGACTTTTTAGTTATGGGATTAACCAATGCAAATAATTTGTCAATCATATAATGAACTAATCCTTTTCAATGATGGTTATTTAAAGAATCAAATACTCATGTACATCTACTCATGGTTAGCATAATTGGTCCCATTTTGTGTTTGATTCCAAGCAGCTCCTATTGCAACAACAACAACAAAATTACATTTGTTTAATGCCTTTCATGTCGAGAGGATGTCCCAAAACATCTGTCTGTATACACACACATATATAGTCCAGCTAGAATTAAAAATATTCATTAAATAAAGTGAAAGTAAATTATTTCTGAAGGAACTCACTTTTTATTGAGAAGAATTGATAAAAGCTTATTGGAAAGCTTGCAAACTCTTGAGGAAAATGCTTCATTTCTTTGGGATTTTATTCTACCAATCAACTTTACATATTTACAGTTTTTAATAACCTGCTAACCTTTGTGTTGTGTGCATGCGTGTAAATGACTGATAACAATCTTCATTTAGGAAAAAATGCAGAATTCATTTAATAAATTAGATACTTTCCAAAAATATTTAGCTGTTATCAATGTTTGCTATCAAAATTGTTATCTGGTCAAAACAATATTGTTATAGCAGAGACGTAACCTGCAAAATTCCATCTAGTCTTAACCTGAGAGACTATTTTGCCTTCAAAAGTAATATTGCACAGGTCTTAATTTGCAGACCAGTTTCCACTTTGACAGAAAAAAGTGTTTTTACAAATTAATACATTAGGGTCTGGCTGAGAGACAGCTTTCTGCACCTGAATGTTGACGAGACAGAATACACTCGTTGCTTGGATGTTCCTCCTACCAACATCCTCTCACCTGTGACTCCAACCTCCTCAACCTGCCCAGCCCTGACTGACTGACTGACTGACTGTATGCAAACCAATGTTTGCATCCCCAGCTGTCATTCCTACCTCACACCTGGTTCCTGACCAAGATCTCTTCCCTCTACCTCCTCCACATTGCCTGCCTGCGACCGTACCTCCCAGTTTCCACAGCTGAAACCCATCACCACACATGTGTCACATCCTGCCTTGATTTTTCCAATGATTTCCTTGTCAAATCTTCCCAGCTGCTCTACTTATAAAATCCATATTAACTGAAAACATCACTACTGTATCCTCACCAGCACTAAACTGGGAGCCACCAGAGGCTTCATTGGCTCCCCCTTTGCAGTATGGGTTGATTTCAAGATGCTTTACATATGAATAAATCACTTAACATCTCTCCGCCAATTCTCTGCCTATCCCTCCCCTTTGCTTGGCTACTCCAGCCTTCTGTGTGTCCCTTCCCACCTCCCTCCTTCCACTACAGGTGATCAGTCTTGCAGCCTCTGTGGGAATTTTCTGAGTCAATCCCTCACATTGCCCTCACCTGAAGCCAGCCTCACTGACCAAGCCTACAGCCACCTTCCCCCTCAGCCTGGCACTCTGGCACTGTTAAGGACTTCAAGATGCATGGAGGGAGTTATATATACACAAGCTGTTGAGACAGTAAAATAGTAAATCAAGCTGCGGGTTAAGGGGAGATGGAACATTGGTCCTATAGTGGTTCATATTTTATCACCTGATTTCACTAAGTATGTTTAAAATGTAGATTGTTCCTGTGTTTTTAATTTGTCTTCATTGAAAATAAATTGATTCAAGAGAACACAAGTAGCTATAGATTATTTTTCTCTCCTTGTATTTTGCCCATTTTATTACCTCCCAGCAAGAAATGTCCCCAAGAAGACACAGCCATGCTTCCAATGCCTGGACATCACACAGTTAGGTGTCAGCCTGACTAAGTTGGTTGCGCTCTTTCCTCTGCCAAAAGGTTCATGGTAAAAATCCAGTTCAACACTGTAACCTGTCTCAGCAATATGATAAGGAGTATTAAATGGATGTTTATTTACAAATGTGATTTCCACTCGACCTTAGTAAGAGCCAGTAATGATGCAATCTCCCATTCAGTACTGTGGTTCATATCTTCCCTTTGGTCAACTTCTGATTTCACTTCATCACTTCCCTTCGTCTCTTGGTGCAGTAAATGTTTTGGTGTTTTGGTCAGCCAGGTGTCTACTGTGTGCGGAAACACATCACCACGCTCAAGAGTATTCTAACCAGACTGAGTGCCAAATACTGTACATACTGTCTCCCTGTATCTGGAAAGGTTTGCACATTCCCCCCTTGGCGAGATACGGACTGTTTATGTCATTACAGAAAATATTAGAGATCGGTTGGTGAGAGCTGAGGCTTAGACTGTACTTTCAGACTCTGCTGGAGTTTTAACCATTGAAAACCGCATTGTTTCCCATTGCGGGCACTGCCTGACAAGCTTGCCACTGGCTTTCCCGACTAAAACGATCTTTCTCAAGGCGTTGGTTTGCAAGGATAACAAGTGCCAAGAATTCCTGTCTCCAATAGCTGGTCTGCCTCTCCAGGTCCTGCTGCTTCCAATATTTATTTGCAAACAATGTCATCCTGGATTCCCATAGCTCAGTGGTTAGAGCACTAGCCTTACAAGCGGGAGACCTGGGTTCCATTCCTGGCAGGGCGAAACCTGGACAAGTTTCCTTACTCCACACGCCTAATAATAATCCCTCCAAAAAAAAGAATAATTTGGTCACTCAATTCACAACTCTTTGTGGGACGCTGCTGTGCACAATTGGCTGCCGAGTTTCGCCCACAAATATACAGTCAATTCACTTTACAATATATTCTATGAAATGCTTTGAGACGTCTAGAGGACGTGAAAAGCACGATCTGAAATGCAAAGATTATGATGTTTTGTGAAACGCTCGGAGACGTCTTCTGGCGTGGAGGGCGCTGTATAATCAAAGTTGTTGTTGTTGGAGGCAGCTCAGACCCAAGGAAGCCCATCTTACAGACTCACCCCCAGGGAGGACTGAAGAGTCGTGTGTCTCAATTACTCAACCAGAACAAGAGCCTTTTTTCGACCTGCGACGGATCGCCCGTCTCGGGCAATACCTCACCCCAAAAGCCGCTGAAACCCTGGTCCAGGCCTTTGTCACCTAATCGGCTGGACTATTGCAACGTCCTCCTCGCCGGTCTCCCCTCCACCACAATCCACAAAATCCAACTCAATCAAAACTCTGCCGCCCGCATACTCACCCGCAACAAACTTCACTCCCCCATCACCCCAGTCCTCGCCAGACTTCACTGGCTCCCTGTCCCAGAGAGGATCGATATTAAGATTCTCATTCTTGTCTTCAAATCCCTCCACTCCTCTGCACCCCCCCCCCCCCCCCCCTACCTCTCTGATCTTCTCTCTCCTCAAACCAGCTCCCATTGCCTTCGCTCCTCTGGGTCTGGCCTCCTCCATGTCCCCCCGAATCCTCCGCTCCACCCTCGGCGGCCGTGCCTTTAGTCACTACACCCCGAGGCTCTGGAACTCTCTCCCTCACTCCCTTCCCCTCGCCCCCTCTCTTCCCAGCTTCAGGTCACAGCTAAAGACCTTTCTCTTCGACCGTGTCTTTGGTCACCTTTCTCCCCCTGCCCCTGTCTCGGTCCCGGGATCCGCTATTGTGAAGCTCTGAGACGCTGTCTGGCGTGGAGGGCGCTGTATACATCAAAGCTGTTGTTGTTGTGGAGCCTAGGATTCTGATCTGTATTTTATAATAATAATAACTTATTATTTGATAAAGCACCTCATCATGTTGTTGAGACATCTCAAAGCGCTTCACTGAATATATTGTAAAAGTGACTGCATATTTGTGGGCGAAATGTGGCAGTATCCAATGGCAGACAACACTGACGCACAGAGTTGTGGATTCAATGGCCATGTTTTTTTGAGCGATTATTACCCATGGATAGCAGTCCGCCAACCAGCCTCCTACTCGTCGCTCTGTAAACAGAGGAGTGTGGAATAGAGAAACTTGCCTAAGGTTTCGCCACATCTGGGAAGTGAACGTGGATCCGCTCGCTTGTAAGGCAAGCGTGCTAACCCCTGCTATTTAGGCAGGGAGGGAGAAATCTTAGACAAGTTTCCTTACTCCACATGCCTGGTAATAATCCCTCAAAAAGATTGTTCATTTCAATCCACAACTGTTTGTGGGGAAACCGCTTTGCACAACTGGCTGCCGTGTTTCAACCACAAAATATACAGTCTATTCACCTTCTGTGAAGGGCTTTGTGACGTCTCGAAGACGTGTTAAGGCACTATATGAAATGCAAGGTTTATTATTTATCTGCTACACAGCATGGCTGGGAGAGAGAGAGAGAGAGAGAGTCTTCTGGTAGCTACAAAATTAGATTGTTCCTGAGGTATGTGTAAGAGTGTGTCTGTATCCTGCCTGGGTTGGGGTTGGAGAAAAATCTTACTTATCTGTGTACAAATGTGTGATGGGAGGGGGGGGAATAGAGAGATGAATAGGCACTTAACACACAATTGGCCTACAAGTTTGACCCAGTAGGGATTGCTTTCCTGAAGGCAGAAATGTCACGTCGCCCTTTCACAAACTAAATGGACTCACAATGCTTGTTGGCCTTGTGTGTGAATGCTTTTTAAGCGTCCAAATCTCAAGTCCCGCTATCAACCTGCCATAATCCTTGCATTTGATCCTTATCACTTCTTTGTGGCTTCTCAACGCAAATATACCGTAAGGTGAATTGACTGTATATTTTGGGGGCGAAACACAGCATAAGCACCATTTCTACCTTGCGTGGCCAGCCGACAGGAATATTTGACTTTCATTATTGGTGAAAAACATTTATTTATTTGGATGTTAGTTGACATACAGATGCAATTAGCATACAAATGTAGTGAGATTATAAATCATGGGAGATTGTGAGACTGAAACTGAAACTGTAGCTTAATGTTTAAGTGAGCAAGTGCACATTTTGAACTAAATGTAAATCTTAACTACTTAATAGTCAAGAAGCTTATATGTTTACCACTGATTGGATAAAAATTTAGCCATTGATATTAAGCTGCTAGCAAGATTAGAAAATGTTTTTGTGACTTTGGGGTGGAATTAAAAATATATAGTTCATGTTCTGTGTTCTCTGGATAAAGCATTTCTTTATGTAGTTTTGATAAGAGTTTTTTGATAGTTTTCTGATTAAAAAAAAGATGTTACTATCAATTGTTTATAGTGTTAGAAAATAAGATTACGAAATTGACTTTCTTTCAACCAAATTACATGTTGCGTTCGCAACAATACTGCAGTGGTTTTTAAAAAAATAATTAACTTAAATGATGGACCTACAGTAGAATCCCATTACAAACTATTGATTTACAATTCTGGTCGTAAGAAGGAATTTTGAAGCCACAATGTGTTGGATGATATAACATAGTCAAACCATTTTGTTATATTATTTTCCATTACCAAGGACAATAGATAGCTTTGTGTTATCAGCAAAAAGGAAACTGTCAGAATGACTGCTTTCAGGAAATTTATTTTCTTGTATTGTATTAATTTCATAAAAATAATTCTCTCTTCTGGTTTTTTCATTTTTGCCTGTTTCTCTAGGCTACTGTTTAAGGCAATTCTCTCAACATCATCAGGCCCCAAATGATTGTATTATCCTACTCTAAAACAAGCAGTTACACCAAAAATAAAATGATGACCATGATATTTGCATCCGAGTAGAAAAGAATGATGACAAGTCCTTTATCTTCCGGAGAGAAGTATTTGAAGGGAAGAAATTGTACAGGAAATATTAGGAGAAGGTTTTAAACATTAAAACTAATTAACAACAATGATAAAGTTACAATAACCATGACAGACCCTAAATGTGCCAACAGATTTTGCTGCACAGCCTGAGCAGCAACCAGCAAAACAACAATCATAATAATCCTTGCGTTTGCTGTAGCTCCATATCATATCTTCGAGGCGTCTCTGATGCTTTAGTTGAATAAACTGAATGCACAGGAAACATTGAAATGGGTAAATCAGACAGGACAACAGCAACTGGACTTCCAAACAGAGTAAGGAAACCTCAGCCAGTGTTGATGATCTCCTGAAGCCAGTGATGAAATATTATATCACAACACTGTCTGGGAATCTGCTGAAGTCCCTATAAATACTGAAAAATCAGGACATTTTTAGTAACAACAATTCAGTGGCCTCCTCACATTGAGAGCAACCAGTAGGTCCTGGAACTCTCCTGTAGGGAAAGGACAAACAGGCACAAACCACCCCAACATGACTCCTGACATTAGTATTAATATGTATTGAACGTTCTCCTGTGGGCATCACACCGACCACAAGCAGAGCTCCACAGATGGGATGAGAATCCCTCAAACTTTCCCATACAAAGTATGAGCCCACAGGATTCAACAACAACAACAGCTTTGATGTATACAGCGCCCTCCACGCCGGACAGCGTCTCAGAGCTTCACAATAGCGGATCCCGGGACCGAGACAGGGGCAGGGGGAGAAAGGTGACCAAAGGCGCGGTCGAACAGAAAGGTATTTAGCTGTGACCTGAAGCTGGGAAGAGAGGGGGCGAGGGGAAGGGAGTGAGGGAGGGAATTCCAGAGCCTCGGGGAGTAGTGGCTGAAGGCACGGCCGCCGAGGGTGGAGCGGAGGATTCGGGGGGACATGGAGGAGGCCAGACCCAGAGGAGCGAAGGCAATGGGAGCTGGTTTGTGGGGAGAGGAGATCAGAGAGGTAGTCCCACTATGCCACAAGTGGAATCTCCCCATGTAGGCAGGGAATGTAAGCAGATCCTATGGTTAAAGGCAGTGGATGTTGGTGGGTGAGGAGGGAGAGGAGATGGAAAGTGAGTGACCATTGCAGTGTGAGGTGAATTGTACAGAGTAACTTGCACTTTGCTGACTGAGTATGAATTTGTAAATCAAGAGGTTTTCCAGGACATATTATATATTGATCACATATTGTTGCTGGATCAGCTGAATTTCACTACAGACTCTCTGAGACACCATCCAGCGTGGGGGGGGGGGGGGGGGGGGGGAGGCGCTGTATAAATCAAAGTTGTTGTTGTTGTAGGCGACGTTGCTGTTGGCTGGACACTGGCCCAGATGATGAAGAGATCACTGAATCAGTGGGAAGCATTGGCCAAACTAACTCTTTATTGGCAAACCCAGAACAGTTGTGTTGTGAGGATTAGCTGTAGAGTGAAGAGCTTTAAAGGCAGACATTTAAATCCGCACAGGCACCATTAACATTCCATTGATGCTCTTTACCACAACATAATGAAAAGAAGCTGCAGGGTATTCCTTGCTCACTTTTAATCAGATTTTTTTTAAATTAAATATTTATTGTTCTGTACTCGGAACCATGTGGGGGATGCAGTTAGGAAAAAAATAATGATTGGGGGTTTGTTACATAGCGGAGTCAGGGACACAAATTAAAAACATGTATATGGATTATTTAAATAACAGACGCTGGTGTGGTATATAATGATTTAATAATAATATGTAGTAGTACTACAATTACTTCAACTGCAAGAAACATATTTCATGTTGGACTTTATCTGAAAATAATCTTCAGAATTGGTTGCATCGAATAAGAGGATTTTCAGGCAGGATTACACAAATAATTCTAAAGTCATCCTTTCAGTATTTACATGGACTGTGTATTTGTATTTAGTTATTCTCTATTGTCAGTAGCCTGCTGTTGAAAAGCATTTTTAGACCATTTTAATACAAAGGTATGGGACTGAATTCTTAACACAGACCTGTGTCATATATTTGCATTCATTAAAAGCCATGTCTGTAAGGCTGTGCGAGCTGGGTACTGTCAGAATGCTGAACATACAGTATCTTCAGTTTGTCAAAGCTTCATGGTGATAGAACCAAACAACTTGCAATTTATGTCAGCTCTTATATAGATATATTATAAATGTATGTCTGGAGTGGTCCTAAAAGGAGGATTTCCTTCAATTTCAACTCCTAATTACCATCACTGTATAAAAATATTATTGCGTAAGGTCCATCCATCAGTGTCAACCTCAGTACAGTATATATTTGAATCAAGAATCTTGCCTCAGATTGTTGGATCAATCCCAGAGGAAATGATGAATCTGTTGTTGTTTGAATATAAGGTATGAATGAGCAGCTGTTAAGTACGTAAAAAATGCCTCGAATCCACTGCAGAGTTTAACGCTGTCAATTCGACACCAATCATTGACCAACCACGCTAACGTGGATGATTTTGAAGGTCACCTATTCAACTGTGACATTTTAAGTTCCTTTTTTTTTAGATACACAATGTTCTGTATAAAAGCATTTGGCATATGACTTAGGGGATACTTTGGTCTTTTTAGTAGAAAGCGTCAATTTTGTCAACAGTTTTGATGAGGAAAAAAAAAGCCACCGACAATGAGAAGGATTGCAAAATTCATCTATTGGGCATTACAGCAATGCCTTGATTTTAACAATCTGAGGCAAGATTCTTGATTCCAAGTGAAACCTATCCCCCCAGGTCTCACTGCACAGTCTTAATAATCAAACCCAGTTCCTCCACAAGTTATTTATTCCCGGAGAACGAGGGGAAACAAACCGATAGGCAATTTCTTCCATTAGTGAGCAAATCCGAATGATGCATGTCCACTACATCCTTTTTCGTATCATTTATGCCATTGGGAGATCAAAAGCATCAATTAATATTTAATTTCAGGAAAAGTAATTATGCAGAAAAGTGATGACAATTAACTTTTAACTTGGCATGAGATAACCATTATATTGTGATGGGGTTAGCTAAAAAAAATGTGATTGCATTATTGGGAAATTCAGTGCTGAATTTCTCAATTGGCTTCAGTGAACAATAAGAATACATGAGCCCAATCTTCCCTTGGCAGTGAAAAGCACAGATCAAAGCTATGCTAACAAGCACTTTGTTCCAAGTCTGGATTGACTTCAATTCCTTTGAATCTGGTTTATAACACAGCTAATTTACCCACTGACGGCTTCCAGATTCTCCTTATCAAACAAACTTAAATTCCCTCAACTGAAGTCATCATTGTCAACCTGTATGAGGGAACTCCCTATCTGCGCAATGGATTGCAGACACACACCTTCCCTTTGTGCACCAGTCTGGCTCAGTTGAGAGCACTCTAACCAATTTAGTCAAAAGGTTGTAGGTTCGAGCCCCATGTCAGAACTTGAACTCACATTGTCTTGTATTTGTATTGTTGGAGGGACAGTCTTTCAGACGAGACATTAAACCAAGTTCCCGCCTGTCTGATCAGGGATTAAAGATCCCACAGCAGTATTAAGAAAATTAAGAGTTCTCCCACCAACCCCCCAAATAGAATTGGTCATTTGGTTTGTGCAACATCACTGACAAGGCTGGGGGGAAATCATTATTTTCATTAAACTGGCCTTTTAAATATACTCTTAAACTTAACTGCCCAAATTAGCAGTTTTATACAAATGAATGGTGTATTCGCATATAAAATATAGTTTTAAAAAATACTGTATTGTAGTATCAAGATAAAATCGCCTTTCCCCAAATATCAGAATAAATTTCAAAATGATTCATCGCTAAACTAACATCAGGCACTACTTGGTTGTTTTTGTCAGTCGTCAAATTAAACGGTGAAGGCTACACGTTGATGAAAATGCCATTTCAACTTGCTGTAGTTTTATGCCAAAAATAGACAGTGATTTGTTCCTGCCCCTCCAAAAAGAAAAGCTTCTGTGGTTGTTGCGGCAGGATTTAGACACAAGCATTTTAATTAGGCACACAGGCCGGGGTTGCTGTATTTAAAGAAAACAATTAGTTTTTAAGGAAAGGGGAAGAATTTTTGCTGTTGTAAAGTTAATCGAGTAGTTTTCTAATAGTGGTCATTGGTGTAGCATTTTCAGCTGCGTTTAACTAATAATTGACAACCCTTTCAATGAATGTAGAGCCTTTCACAGTGGGAGGACGCTTTCAATTTAACAGAATTTTTTAACAGGTGATCAAGATTCGTCCCATTGACATTTCATGAAACTCTTGTGCGATTTGAATCAAGATAAACACCCTCTCCCTCTCCCCCTACTTTTTCACAGGAACAAAGGAAAATAGAGAACACAGAAAGAGGACATTTGGCCCATCGAGCCTATTCCACCAGTTTATTGGATTTTTGGCAGAAACTTTTATTCCTAAACACCCCAACCCTTGGGATGTCCTCCCAATGTGAAAGACTCTATACAAATGTAATTCTGTTGTTTAAAAAGATCAGGGAATGCTAACCAATTTCTATTTCTTTTTAAATAAACACATCCATATAAAAACACTCTATAGTTCAGTGGTTCTCAGTCAAGGTCAGTTCTAAAATTGGGCTCGGGTGTCTCTAAGCTGGAAATCTGTCCCCAATTATTATCCAGTGAGTGACAAACCAGGACAAGAGCAAGTATGTCTCTCTGTCAGGTAGTGTAACAACACTCACTGTGGTCTCGGCTGATTCACAATGGTCTTTTCATTGAGACAAGAAGGCTGTCTGTACTGCATGTATTTCCATAAATTTCAGCAGAGCGATAGGCATAAAACACTCACACTGCTGCTGTTTAATCTTTAATATTTACAAAATGCAAAGCAAAGATATAAAAATGCAGAATTTTAAACGCCTATATTAGGTCAGAATATACTGTAAAATGAATTAATTGTATATTTTTGTAGGATTGTGGATTAAGTGACCAAATTATTCTTTTTTAAGAAATTATCACCCTGAAAATGCGATCTAAAGAAGGGACTCCTACTTACTGCTAGCTAAACAGGCTTTACCAGAAGCAAATTAAATCATTCCTTGGATTAATTTGAAACAAACTCGATTCATTAAAACAGCTGACATTATAAATGGCCCCCCCTCCTGTGCATTATACTTCTAATACTGAACATTATGCATCATGGATTGCATCAGTGGCAGTGAGTGACTACTGATTCTACATCAGGCCAAATTAATAAAATACTTACATTTTGTATAATAATGCCTTCACACGTCTTCTAGACGTCTCAAAGCGCTTCATAGAATATACTGTAAAGTGAATTGACTGTACATTTGTGAGCAAAACGCAGTGTCCCAGAAGTTGTGGTTTGAAATGACCAATATTTTTTTGAGGGATCATTATCAGACGTGTGGAATTGAACCCAGGTCTCTTGCTTGTTAGGTGAATGCTCTAACCACTGTGCTACAGGAATAGCAGATTTTCAGATGATGAAGGCGCTTCTTTTGGCTCATTTGATGTCATTTCAGAAGATGTACCTTGTACCCTGCAAGCACATGGAATTGTTCCTAACACAATTCTGGCATCTGGATCTTAGACAACCACCCAGTAAACTGGCTGAGGTGTTGATTCTCCCTAATGGAAACAACAACTATATTTGATGTATACAGCGCCCTCCACGCCGGACAGCGTCTCAGAGCTTCACAATAGCGGATCCCGGGACCGAGACAGGGGCAGGGGGAGAAAGGTGACCAAAGGCGCGGTCGAAGAGAAAGTTCTTTAGCTGGGACCTGAAGCTGGGAAGAGAGGGGGCGAGGGGAAGGGAGTGAGGGAGAGAGTTCCAGAGCCTCGGGGAGTAGTGGCTGAAGGCACGGCCGCCGAGGGTGGAGCGGAGGATTCAGGGGGACATGGAGGAGGCCAGACCCAGAGGAGCGAAGGCAATGGGAGCTGGGTTGAGGAGAGAGGAGATCAGAGAGATAGGGGGGTGCAGAGGAGTGGAGGGATTTGAAAACAAGGGTGAGGATCTTAAAGTCGATCCTCTCAGGGACAGGGAGCCAGTGCAGTCTGGCGAGGACTGGGGTGATGGGGGGAGTGAAGTTTGGTGCAGGTGAGAATGCGGGCGGCAGAGTTCTGAATGAGCTGGACTCTGTGGATTGTGGTGGAGGGGAGACCGGCGAGGAGGGCGTTGCAATAGTCCAGCCGAGAGGTGACAAAGGCCTGGACCAGGGTTTCAGCGGCTTTTAAGGTGAGGTATTGCCGGAGACGGGCGATCCGTCGGAGGTGATAGAAGGCAGTGCTGGTGACGGACCGGATGTGGGGGAGGAAGGACAGTCGGGGGTCGAACCTGACGCCAAGGTTGCGGACAGGTTTGGAGAGTTTTAGGGGCCAGGCCGGGAAGATAAGAGGTGAGAGCCGTGCGAATGGAGACGTTGACGAGAGCCAAGGAGTATGGCCTCCGTCTTGTCGACATTCAGCTGCAAGAAATTTGTGCTCATCCAGCCCCTGATGTCTGACAGGCAGCTGACAGAACATCGGGGGACTGGGGATCACAAAGTGAAGTGAAGAGATAGAGTTGGGTGTCATCCGCATACATGTGGAAGTGTGTCCCATGTCTGCGGATCACATCCCCAAGAGGGAACAAATACTTCCTGGTCTCTCTCCTAAACCAGCCTCACTTTGATTCAAATTCAAGCTCCATGTCAATATTTCATGTAAGTATTAACCTTATTACTCTAGCCCACTACTGAGGAACAGCGCCAAGCCAGGTACAAAATGTTAATAAAAAAAAGTGATCAAATTTACTGCCGTTTCCTTCATATTTGTGGCAATTCTCTTCTTGTCTCACCTTCCCATCGTGAAGTTAACCCATTGGAGATTGTGAGTCTGATCCATGTCACAGTACAGATTATTAATCCTATTTGAAACTGAATGTTCAGTCAGCCCAACAAATGGCATTTATGCAGCGTCCCAGAACCCACTTAATATGCCTGACAAGATCACACCGTAAATTGGAATGAAGTTTACAAAGTAAGCAACGTTTAAACAATTCTTTTTCAGGAAAGTAAAGGAGCCATGGTCTAGATGGTATAAATCTCTGAGAAGAGGAAAAGAGATCTGGGCATTCAGATCCACCAATCTATCAAAGTAGCAAAATAAAGCTATAAAACAGCTAATTGGGTCCATGGCTTTATATCCAATGGTAAAAGTACAAAAAAAGTGAGGAGGTGATGTTGAATTTATATATAACCTTGCCACATCGGCCCAATTCTGGTCTCCAACTCTACAAAGGACATAGTAGAGAATGGAAGAGTACAGTGTAGTGATAACAAAGGGAGTTTTCAGGGCTGACAGTTCACTGCTAGCAGGATAGAAATATTTTTTTCACTATAGAAGAATAAATAGGCCATTGCCACTGGTTGGGGAGTCCGTAAGATAGTAACCAGGACATCTAAAATATGATAACAACTAGGACATCTAAGAGAATTTAGAAGGAGCTGCTTCACACAAAGGGTGATGATCTTGTGAACTTGCTACCTGAAGCAATGGTTGAATCATAGTATAAACGCCTTCCAGATAATGCTGGACCTTGACATCAGACCGAGGCGAATAGAAGAGTGTGGGGGAAAAAGGAGTAACGCGATGGGTGGACACGTGTGTGGAGTGATTGGGACCGATTGATTGGGACAAGTGGCCCATTTCCCTGCTGTACAGTCTTTGTAAATCCTTCCCTCCAATAGTGGTCTCACAAGGCACTTGTGCTCAGCAGACATCTCGCAATTTTGCAGCAGCAACATCCCACAACATTTTATTCGGGGATTGTTGGCTATTGGGACACATCGGGATCTCTAACATCCACCCGAACAGAGAGTCAGGCCTCAGAGTAACATGTCATCCAAAGACAGCACCTCTGACAATGGCAACGCTCCCTCAGTGTTGGAGTCCTGGTGTGTCAGCCTAGATATCAATTCAAAATCCCAACATGGAGCTTGAATCCACAACCATTTGACTCAGAGCGAGGATGCACCAACAGGAACCTTACCAGGCATTGTACATTTTGGGAGCTGTGCAATATGGTCACAGTCCCAATAACAAGCTGGTAATCGTATCATCTTAAAACACGCATGTAACAAGGATATCATCAAAGCTAGATATGATTAAACACCAAATACATGTAGAAAATTGCCAGTTTTTATTCATGCTTTTTGCTATTAACTTTATTTAAATAAGACACAAGAACTATATACTGAAAAAATACAAAACAAAAGCCACACTATGCATTATTTAAATAAACATTGTGTGGTAACTCATAAATACTGTTTAGCACAATGGCTAGAAATAACAGTAGCTATGTACAAAATTTCAAACAAGTTTTTAAACAATGTATCAGACAAACAATATTTCTACATCAGGATGTAAGATACACATAGAGGCCATTAAATGTTGGTTTTAATTTACATTTTAATGTATTAGCTAATTTTCCAACCAATTTGGTTCAAAACCTTATAAAGATCACAATCAGAACAGATTTGCAACAGTGTTTGGTAAAATTAATATCTAGTTTCTCGGGTGATGGGTGGAATTGGGATGGGTTCTGGACTGACCCTCAGGGCTGTGTAAGCACTCAGCCACATGTACATCTTGTAGCAAGGAACATGGATTAACACAACATTGGGTAGTGGCTGCCATTGAATGCTTAGCCCTGATTCTTGTTAAAATAACTGGCAAGATCTTCATTCTTTCCAGTGTAACCTTTGTGAACAAAGTAAGGTAATAAATAGTCGTTTACCAAAGTGAATCCCTAAACGTAACCAGCTACGTTGAAACTCAGTCCACGACACTTCTGTGCCCAATCATCCATCATAGTTCAGTTAAATAACCACTAGAAGCTGCGTAAACAAGGTTAACATAAATGTGGGAGAGAGCGGAAAGGGGTGGAAATTAAAACAAAAGAATGAGAAACCAAACATTAATTTTATTTGATGTTTGTAACAGCATTTCACTTGTGTATCTGCCAATTCCAAACTTTGCACATGCCAAAACAGGGATCAAATGCAACATAAGAACCTGAAGAATCCGGTTATGTAACTTGGAACAGTTTGATCGTGGAGATCTCTTCACAACATGGAATGTTTCTTATATACAGCCTAGTATTCAACACGTTACTGTATGTGTAACAGCCTTAACAGTCTTCAACACCTGAAACTTCTTTTTTTAAAACTCTGAAATGTCACACAAAACGATTGATACGTTTTAAAACAATGGTTGATGTCATTTTATTTCTACCCAACGTCCACTTAAAACAAATGATGTGAGACATCACTGTACTTAATGCTGGTACTTTTATACTGTCCGACCCTGTCCGGGCCTCCCTGGACGCCAGTACAACGGCTACGTAAAGAAAGTGGAATGTAATGAAGAAAGGTTAATGTACAAAAAGGAAAGGCAAGAGTGATGCTTACCCTAAACTCTCACTTAGCTTTTTTTTTTCAGCCCACAAATTCATTAAAATCCTATGCGGATATACATTCCAAATTACCTGAGTTTAGACTTCACCTGAAGTACCTGAAGCTAGGCCATAGGGTGGGCACTGTGCAACTGGTGTGGCCTTTGTTTTTTGCATTGTATGTGTTACACAATTTATAAACTTAAACAACCTGGATTGTTTGTAAACAGAATATTTTTTTTCTCCATAACGTAACAGGACATCTATTTTTTCTATCTTTTAGACAGGCATATTTTTTTTTGATTTACAGCTTATTCTTACTGTAGGAGATGGAACGGAACACAGGACACAGCACTAACCCATCTAAACATACCATGTAATGCATAGTCCGCACTTAGAACACGTGAATGAAGCATGTGTTTTTGCAAGCATTACTGCTTCTCACAAACATTTCCTAAAGAGGAATTCTATCCCTGCCAAGAACAGTGAAAGATATGCTACGATGCTAAGAACGGTTGTTCAGAATGCAGGTGCTACTCCATGCAGAGGTTTAGATATAGAGACCAACCCGACAACAGGGCAGAGGCCTGCTCTACCTGGGTGGGTGGGGTGGGGTGGGGGGGTGGGGGGGGGGGGGGGGGGAAGGGGGTTCAGGGGCTAGATTACCACAAAGTTCTGGGCCGCGGAGTGCTCTTCAGTCTGACACTCGTGAAGCTGCTGCTGTTGGTGTGAAGTCGGCTGCACCGAGGCCTCAGAGTCTGTCGTGCTGGTGTCGTCCGACGAGGGGGAGAATGAGACCTGAGGTGAAAACTGGCCGTCAGTCTGAGTGCCGGATGCTAGGCTGGGACCAGCTCCCAAGATTGACGAGTTCTTGAGCATCAGGTCCGAGGTGGAGAACAGAGGGCGACTGACGATACTTACGGGGAAGAAAGCCGACCCTTTCGGGATGAAGTTCACTTTGTTCCTATCAGGACAGGAAAACAAAGGGACCGAGCTAGGTGTACGAGTCCTAAAGAGGAAAGAGAAAAAATAATTAATACTTTTTAGTGTCACCCCCACAAAACCATTGGGTTAGTAACCAGCTGTGGAAATCAAAATAACTTCACGCTCGCAGTACAATCAGGGCTTTCACATGCCTGACAGGCCAGGGCTTGAATATAGCAGCGGTGGAGAGGTGGCTGGATTATATCAGGACAGGCACAGAGTAATGTAAAACGCTGGGAAAGCCTATTGCAGCCCATCTGGCCAGTCACAAAGTTAAAAATAATCCTACTGCTTTCTGTCTCAAATCTCTCAATCAATTTCTTTCCCAAATAGCTCTCTAAATCCCTCACTGAATTTGTTAACACAATCTGCCTGCACTGCCTCCCCGGGTAATCCATTCCACATATTTATTACTCTCCGCGCAAAGTAGATAATTCCACAGTCTGTTCACCCGAGGGAAGAAAAAGAGATTGAAACTTTTAAAAAACGCCAGCCACCTACAATCATTGACACCCATTTAAAATCCAAACCCGGTATTCCTGTTATCAGCTGTGAAACTTTCAATACAGAAATCCAAGTATTTTGTGCACTGTCCGAATCACGCCACTAACCCTGCACAAGGTTCGCAAAGGTATCTCTCTCTGTCACAGTTATAGTGTGTGAGCCGGGACACTGATTTTATAACTGTTGTATCTCAGGGTTACTGAGGGCAATGAATATCTCTAACCTTCGCTATTCTCACTCTGCCCGTGACCCCATAATCAATGTTTTGCTATTTACAAAACCAAACGTCCAAATGCAGGAATCCTGGGATGTCAGGGACACAGAATCACCTTGCCTCACAAAGCACAAGATAAATAACCCTCACCCCACGTTATTTCTCATGTTTTTGATTGTTCTGTGGAAGCGAGAGCAGACTCTCGGAGACTTTGACAGACCGACCTTGAGCGGTGATATTTACACCAGTTTTAACAACCCTGTCAGTGATGTTATTGAGCATCAGTTGTGAGGAGGACAACAGGAAGTCACTCTACTTACAGGGAAGAAGCACGAGCTTTAGGGATGAAAAAAGGTCGGGTGGAATATGATTCACCACTGGATATACCGACGGAAACCAAGTCACCTGTACAGCATGTGAACAGCAGCTCACAGGCAATGCCAGTGAGCGGAGGCTGATCTATGATGCGAGTGGAATGATTTGATTCATTCCCAGCACGAGTAACAGTGGAGTCCTGTAACTCAGTGGTTAGAGTACTCGCCTTGCAAGCGAGTAACCTGGGTTCAATTCCCCACAGGGGAATTGAACCTTGGGAAAGTTTCCTTACGCCACATGCCTGATAATAATCCCTCAAGAAAAAAACAACAATAAACTGGTCATTTCAATCCACGACTGTTTGTGGGACGCTGTTGTGCGCAATTGGCTGCTGTGTTTCGCCCACAAATATACAGTCAATTCACTTTACAGTAAATTCTGTGAAGCGCTTTGTAACATCTAAAAGACTTGAAAAGTGCTATATCAAATATAAAGATTATTATTTATTAATGGGGCATTAGAAACATAGAAAGGAACAAAGAAAGGCCTGGAGACCTACCTTACCTAGTCCCTCCAATATTAACCTACACATCTCTTCTGGCAATGTCTATTCAATCTGCTCTTTCCTCAGTCAGTTTATTTGCTATAGAACTAAATTGTGATTACATTTTGTGGTTACAAATCTAGCTCCTCAGACCTGGAACTAGGCCTCCCCAGAGCTCACAGATGGTTTGTGCTGCAATTGTGGGATTATACAAAATAAATAATCCTTACATTTGATATAGCGCATTTCACATCTTATCGACGTCTCAAAGCGCTTCACAGAATATACTGTAAAGTGAATTGACTGTATATTTGTGGGCAAAACGTGGCAGCCAATTGCGCACAGCAGCGTCCCCACAAACAGTCGTGGATTGAAAATTACCAATTTTATTATTGTGTTTTTTTTTTGGAGGATTATTAGGCGTGGGGAGTAAGGAAACTTGCCCAAGGTTTTGCCCTGATCTGCCTGGATTCGAACACAGGTCTCACACTTGTAAGGCGAGTGCTCTGACCACTGAGCTACACTCTACAGGATTGTCATGTATTTCCTAAGCTTTCAGATAGAAAAGAATTTGAGAAAAGAATAATCAAAATTACAGCTCATTTGGTTGTTGAACCCTTTGCTGCTGCTATTTCCTTCAATGGAGATGAATACTTTAATCTCGATTCCCTGCTCTTTCCCTATACCCTTTTGTACTGTGTTTCCTCAAATATTCCTCCAAGTCCCTTTCTGTATGTTATGGTCTCGGAAAGGAATAATTGAATTAAAGTTCAAGATGACTATCTTGAAATAGATTATTCTCAATTCATAGCTCTTTCCCCTTTTATATTGTTTCTCTTTAAATAAGCATCCAAATCTCTTTTTAAATGACATGAGGATCTCAGGTCTGAAGAACAAAACAATCCATGTTAACCTTGTGTGTGAAGACCTCCTCAAATCTTCTGGTCACAATCCAAAGTTAATGTTCTCTAGTTACCAATATAACAACTGTGGGAATAATCTTTCACTAAAACCTATACACTTAAAACCGTTCATAATTTTGAAAACCTTGATAAGATCAACCTCTAAAGAGATGAATGAGTGAGAGGGGAACGAAAAGAGATTCCTGACAAATATGATTATTCCGGGTATATTTTCTTTTGCTAGTCAGTAAACATACCAACTGTAGCACTGTCAGGTTTCCGTTCCATATCTCAAAGGACTTTCCTATTCTAAGGTCACACATCACCAGTGCCAGGTTAATTCATTCAGAATCTCACCCGGTATTTTCTTTAAAGTTCAGACTGTCACTCGATAAGAGGTTTTAGATATAGTCAGATGAGACCAGTTTGGTTTGGTTTTTATCCTCCCAAATATAGAGCATTTAATGCTGTGGAAAGATTTATAACTTTTTACCAATAAATCCCCAAATGTTTTGTTTTTAAGGGGTGAGGAAGTGAGTGTTTTGATAATTTGGGTGAATTTGGCGTTAGTCAATTTGTGTCAGTCTTTTGTCTCAAATTACATCTATGATTTGAACTGAATTGCTTTAATTCAGACACACAGTTTTTTTAAAAAGTGTTCAAGCTTTTTTGATGGACAGTAAACTTTACCATTGACAAGATTGATTCTTATTCTTCTGAGAATTGCAATCTTTATTCTATTTGCTAGTCTTCATTAGACTGGTTTCTCTCTGTGAGTATTAACTGAATCAATAGATGACATAAACAACCTGCCTAATTTCATTTATAAAAAAACCTATTAAAGTGCCACTTCTCACTAGGATGCTGTAGCGCTGTCTGCTACACGGGGTGTATAAGGACACACATTAATCTGGCTGTGTACTGGATCCAAAGCCAACAATCGGCTTTGATCTTGCCACTTCAGTCACTATGTACATTTATTTTTGTTACACAGGGTGTCAGCATATTTTTGTGTAAAACGAAAGCTGTTTTTCACCACACTTTTGTCGCCGGGTTTCAGCTCCACCCTTGCATCCAAGCACACAACGTTCTTTGTCTCTCATTCACACAACTAGAATTATTTAATATATAGAAACTCCCTACAGCTTTCACCTGTATCTCTTCACAACCACAACACTGAGCCAATGACAAAGTAAAGGTGGAATATTCTGCTCAGATGTGGATCCAAAAGGTAGCTTAGATCAGGTCACTTTGGATCAAACTTTGGGATCTCTCAAAGCGTATGGTATGTCAATCATCTAAATTTAGTTATACAATCTTCCAGGGTAGTGGGTAGGATTACAGCAGTAGGAGTTACACAACAGCAGTTCCTCTGATTCATCAGGTCCACGTCAAGCATCTAGCTCCACGAACCTGACTGATGTACCTCAATCTCCCCCTCGCTCTTTCATTCTGACAAAACTCTGCCCATTAACAGCAGCGTCAGCTGGGCTTGTGAGGTGCAAAGTTATGAATATGTATTGTTTATCTTGAGCTGCATTTTTTTTAAACTGCCTGACAATACTCTAAACAACAGAAGAAAACACAAACAATGGCTCCGCTCCAGTGCATTTCACCCATTTATTAGATCTTGGCAGGAGTTTTAACCTCAGCCCTCTGCATTTTCACGATACACCCTAAAATACTCGTAAACATAGCATCCAAAAAAACACACAATAATAAAAATTGGTCATTTCAATCCACGACTGTGCTGGGGGACACTGCTGTGCGCAATTGGCTGCCGCGATTCACCCACAAATATATACAGTCAATTCACTTTACAGTATATACTGTGAAGAGCTTTCAGACGTGGGTAAGATGTGAAAAGCTCTACATCAAATGCAAGGATTATTATTATATTCCAAGTCGCAAAGAGCTACCTTCTTGCCTCACACCGTTCCTGTGAGCAGCAGAAGGTGATGGCATTTGCTGCCAACTCGAGGAAAGAAAAGCATCTCTCATCCACTGTTGCTCAGTCCACCTGGGTAGATTGCTGATAGGAGTCAATAAAACAAAATATACAAGTATTACTACTTACGCCATTTCCTCAAAGACCTTCACCTTCTCACATCCCTCTGGAGGCTCCCGTTTGAACATGTAGCTGTTGTTTGGTTTGGGTGATGAAGCATATTTGGGGAGAGGTGAGCTACTCCCACTGTCTGTAAAATGCAAAAGGAAGATATTATTAAGTGTGGGGGCTGGGGCGGGGGCGGTCTCACTTAGGAAGTCTTCTCTAAATCACACAAATTGTCCAAGCTATGGGAAACCTAAATGTCAGATGGTTTTAAATTTATTTCTATTCAGAATCTAATGTCTTGCATTGGATAACATGTGTCACTATCAACACAGAAATGCAGAACAAACATAAACTCCAGAGCGGAATTACTGCAGCATAAAACTGCACAGAATGATTTAAATGTTATTTTGGAGTGGGGGGAGCGGGGCTCTGAGGTGTGAACGCTTCAAACTAAAGCTATTATGCTCAGTCTTTAACTTATAATTTGAGGAAATAGTACATGCTGGGAAAAAAATCTCAAGGTGAAAGGCATGGGACTGAATTACAAATGTAAATGTATTAAAATGGAAATATGAAAGCGATTATAGAATTTCAAACATGATTCAAGTATTATCTTGTTGAACAGCACACAATGAATGGATCATTCTGCTTCACATTGAACAGATCTGGGACAATCAGCCCAGTGTAGGCATAAGTAATTCTGCCTGTCTTTATGCAAAGGATACCAATCGATCATTTATATGCTCAGCACCACAATGCAGGATCAAACAGAAAAAAAGAGTCTGCATTTTTCAGGCTAAAGTAGCACCAGTTAAAGGTGCAATATTTCAGATAAAGAATGTTCTACAATCAGTGAACACAGGATTTCAAAACAACAATATTTCCCTGGGAACATCATCATTAATATGACAAAACGCCAGAATTCTCTCTCTTTTTAAAAGAGGACAATAGAACGCAATCATTTGTATGTTGAATATTAATGTCAATATCAGTGTGGAGTTCAATGGACTCAATGGAGCAACTACAATACAACGTACAGCACTACAGAAATCAACAGTACAAACAGAAAATCATAAAGCACAAGGAATTCAAAGCATCCAGAGCAATGCCAGTGTACAGCACACACAGGCCTGAGGATTCACCCCCATCACAACTGAGAGACACCGTCACCCTTTCCACCTCTACAGAACACAGGCTGCAGAGTCCCTGCTCATGTCCCCATTACCATTTCCACTATTCTACCGATCAATAAAAAGCCTCTTCTTCACAGCTTTTGTCCCAGGCACGGCTCTCTCTCTCTCTCTCTCTCTCTCTCTGCATGGCTCTGCAAATCCAAAATGAAGGAACTAAACCTAAAAGTGTTTGCAGTATCATTCTTGAAGCGTGAAAAGATCACCAGCAACAATATAGACGTTCAGAGGGATTTTATAATTCAGCACCATCCACAATGTCGCTCACACAACTTCATCCAGATGGCTTGCGAGCTGCCAAACCTGCCATGCACTTCTTGCTCTCTGTTTACTACATGAAACTCGTGTAGCTTTCCTTGTGTTATCAATCAAACTTGTGGAGACTGGTTTTCATTCAACGCACATTTTTCAATCAAGTACATGGGATATGAGGTGCCACATCTCAATCCAAAGCAGAAACTTATTAGAAATCACCTCAGTGCTGATCATGATCGGAAGAATCCCTGCGACTCCAAATTACCCAGAGTCATAGACTTACAATAAAAATAACAACAAAATTACATTAATAGAGCGCCTTTCACGTCGGGAGGATTTAAGAATTAAAATTAAAAATTGCACATTTTGGAAAATAAATTTGTTCTTGATGTGGAAAAATTGCAGAAAACTGGGTTTCCAATACAGCTGAATTTAAAACATTTCCAAAATGTTGCACAGTTTTTAATCTAACGGCTAACACCACATGGGGATACGAGTTCCAACCGAGTCTAGAGTGACTCTATTTTCTCAGCATTTCAGACTAGGTTGAAGCAAGTAGCATCAATGTATTTAAGAAAAACCTTGAGGGAGAAGGGAATAGAGGGGTACAAGGAGAGCGGAATAGGATAGGTGTAAACACTGGCACAAAGTGGCTGGGCAGAATGAATAATTTCCGTGCCATATCACTATGTAATTATCTTATTCTATGTATCCGGAAATCAGCACATTTTTAAATGTGCTAAATTTAGCTCTCCTGTTTTGAAGCCGCATTACTTTTCACTTGTTTTAAGTAAAGAGGCCCGGCTTCAAAGTTAAGACTCCAACAATTTGCCAAATTCAGAAATGCTAAGTGAGTACTGGGACTCCTCAATTAACATTGGGTATGTGTTCTTGAAAAGTACGATTTGAAGTGAAACAACGTACAGCAAAACCTAAATGACCAGAGGCCCTAATGATACAAATAGGGGTTACGATCCTTCAGTACATTTCTGATTTAAATTTTCTTACACTAATATTAAATAAATACCCCAAAACAACACCACTAATATTGAAAATTTAAATAAATGTTTAATAAATATATATATAAGATAAAAATACAATGAAGAGAACACTTATTGGAGATGGCTGATGTGGTTGGGCCACTCTGGAGATCCGTGCAAGAGGCAGATAATCCTGTCCCTTCATCTGAATGACTCCGCCCCCTCCCGCTCACTGACCACATCATCAATTGTTGTGTGCAATTGGCTGCCGCGTTTCACCCACAAATATACAGTCAATTCACTTTACAGTGTATTCTGAGAAGCGCTTTGAGACGTCGCTAAGTTGTGAAAAGCGCTATATCAAATGCAAGGATTATTATTATTATCTCCAGTAAATGTTCTCTTAATTGTATTTATTACCTTATTTATATACTTACTAAACAATTAATATAAAATGTAATCAGCTACTTTCCCTTCAATTAATCCAATTTTCTAGTTATTTTTTCTAAACTATTTATTAATTCATCAACAACGTATAATTGAAACAACGTACATTGGGATGAGGTACAGAGAGGAGTTCCAGTATTCAGTAAATCTCACTTACTAGGTCTCATCTCAATCCCAGGTGGAATTTCTCCCCCTGTGACAACATTAAAATGTGTAATGCAATTTATACTATTGCATCAAGTAACTGAAATCAAAATGAACCATTCGACATTTTCTCCTTCCCCACCCACCCCCAATCATGTCAATCCATTTCAACCCTGCTCCCTTCCACTCAGGGTTTCCTGGCTGTCACAGTAATGAGTGGTTACTGAGTTACTCACTGGGTCGCAAGACACCAGTTCCTCTCACTCTGGATTGAAAGACCCAATTTCTATGGACAACCGTGCAAACTAGATGCTAAATATCCATCGAGGAAAACACCTCGTTAAAATAATAATAATCTGGAAGTCTACCTCACTGCCCAGGACCTGCAATCCCTCCCTAATATTGGCATTATATAGATGTCATTGATCTAGTGCAAACAGCTAGGAGAGAAAAAAAATGTATAGTTAAATTTTCCAACATTTATTTTATATATCTCCCAATCAACCTCTCATCCTCTGATGGACAAACTGCTGGCAAATTAGGACTCCCCTCATGTCCGTGCCTTCAACCCAGTCTGCTCCTCGATCCCCTTAGGCCAGGGTTGAAGGTCACTAAAGATACTATATTAGCATTGTATGAGCAATACAGTCCGAACTCACAACGGCAGGTTTCCACTCCCATTATATCCATACCCAACCTTATAATGTACAAAACTCCTGTATTGAATTGTACCTATGCAGGGATGGAATCACTCAAGACAAGATATCAAGGACTCTCAACACATGCTGACAAATTACTCAAACAGCTCACATCTTCCTGAACGCACCAGTCCTGACCTACAGCATCGAACAATGTGCCTTGTGCAAAGTCTTCACTTCTCAAGCACATTAAGAAACACAACACAAAGCCACAAATATCAAACAGCAAAGGATCACCATCTCTGGGCTACCATGGACAACAGTGTATTAATAGACCCTGAACCTACGAGTCTATCAATGGAACCACTGTTTGGTGTGCATTGGATGTTGGTGTACAGGATACAATACATTAAAGGGTCAGATGTATATATTTCAACAGTGTACAGACTACTTTTAAGGGGGGGTGGGGGGGGGGGGGGGGGGGGGTGGAGGGAATGAAGGAGGAACTGGTTTTGGTGGGGGAAAGACTGGGGGGGGATTGGTGCATTTTTCAAAGATGGACACAGTTTGACCAACAAGAAAATCGCACATTCCAATGCAATGCTGGAAGCCAAGTGTGGGTGGCATGCCCATTGAAACTCATCCACCTTTTGACATATTAAGCAATGGACTGAACAAAAGAAGGATTCCTTTCCTGCTGCAGGGATAAATCTGCTAGTGCAGGACTTGTCACTGGGCTGTACTCGGGTTTTAATGTATCTGCGGCCCGACAGTTCTGTTACTTTTGATTAATGTGATTTATTCTTAAAATTGGCACAAGTTCCTTTACAATATTCAAAAATGGTTTGAAACTCCCATCGCTCAGGGTACTGAATAACAGGGGCATCTGAAAACAACCTTTACCTGCCCTGGTGGCATGTAGCAAGGATTTTTCATTGAAGTGCTTCATTCCCGAATCTCCGTGTCCTGATTCCGGCTGCTTACGCTGCTCTTGGCAGGAGAAGCCGGGCTTCCTTGGCGTCCGCTCAGATATCCCTCGGAGACCGTGACAGATTGTGGGACAAAGTCCGGATAAATGTCATGTGCCCCGACCGGCGTTTATTTCTCAATGAAGGTGTGAGCTTTGCAACGATATTTGAATAGAAAAGCCAATCGATGTCACTGCCTCAAAAATATCCTCACTTATTTCAAGGTTTCAATAGCGAGTGTGTAAGTGCTTCATGCACTCAAATACTTATTTAAACACTAGACAAAATTCTGGGAGAGTGGGTGGGGGGCGGGGGGAGAGATATTTTGCAACAGCAACACTGGCATGAAGCACACAGAAGAGGCTTTCACTAAACGTCAGCATTTACTTAAAACAAAAACAGAAGTTGCTGGGAAAACACAGCAGGTCAGGCAGCATCCATGGAGAAAGGAAAGTGAGTCAACGTTTCGGGTCCACAACCCTTCGCCAGTTCTGATGAAGGGTCGTGAACCCTAAACGTTGACTCACTTTCCTCTCTCCATGGATGCTGCCTGACCTGCTGAGTTTTCCCAGCAACTTCTGTTTTTGTTTCAGATTTCCAGCATCTGTAGTATTTTGTGTTTTGTCAGCATTTAACTTGTCTCGCTCCCAGAGGTACTGCTCATGCAGCTCAATTTTAAACTGTTCCTCTACTCAGTTGATGTCCTACTGTAAGAAGAAGAAATGCTTTTGGTTTGTACTGAAAGGCCAATATGACTGGTTGCTGGGACAATGTGATCAAAATGCTGGAACGAAAAAAGATACAGATGATTCCCTGATTTCCTGCTAGACCATGGGAGCAGAACTAACTGGTGGAGAGATTCAAAATATCCAGACCTGACGTGAGACTTCAATGGCAAACATGATTCTTGCAGATTGGGTATGCAGAACACATCTTCAGCTAAACCTGCTGAGTTCAACTGGTGCTATGATGATTAATATCTTCAAAAGAGAACTGGATAAACAACCCACTGGAACAGGACTAGAAAGTTACGGGAGAAAGTGGAGAGAGATTATGTAGAATTACATAAAATGTTATAGCATGGAAACAGGTCATCTAACTCAATGAGTTTATGCTATGTTTATACTATGCCTGTGTTTATACTCTTTAAAAGATTCAGCGTGGCCACACTGGACACAGTGGTCTTTTTCTACGCTGCTATGGTTCTACTCCACCCTTCCTAATCCCGTTTCCTATATCACCTTGTTTATCAAACTCATTTTATGGTCTACATCACTGTACTTTCCTTCCCACTATATTCATCAACTTTCTTCTTAAATATATTAATGCTTTCTGCTACAACCACGGCTTCCGGAAGCCAGTTCCACATCCCCATAGCCCTCTATGTGAAGAATTTCCTCCAAAAGTCCCTTTTAGCATTGTCACTAGCTGCCTTATATTTAGGCCAAGATGCACCACACGACAAAATGTTTTTCAACATCGCTCATTTCAACAAATCCCCTTCTTTCCAATGTGATTCCTACATCTCAAATAATCAGGTTGTTCAGGCTGGTATGAGAGCTAAATATAAAACAATTTGAATGACCAAATTACATTTTGGGGGTGAATTTTAATGAGGAAGAAATTTTGGCCTGGATACCAAGAAAACTACCTGCATTTCTTAAAGAGTATTATGGGATTTTTAAAGTCCATCAGAATCTCCAGAACACACGGATGGAATCTTATATTAGTGACTCCTCTAAAGGACAACATCTCGAGCTCCTCCAACACTATAATGGAATTGTACGCCAATGCCAAGAGCTTGTGAAATTGGCAGTGAAATGAAACACAACTGCAGCAACGCTCAGGCATTTTACTATTGTTACATTTGAGTGATGGGACAACAGCTCATCTAAAGGGACTGTGTGATTGGCCAACCAGAGGTACAACTAGATTGTGTATTGCATGACAGGTTAACAGCCATTGAATCCTCATCTGTACAGAAGTACTCACCCGTAACTCACTTTGGTACTGGAATATCCAATTTACGCTGGCCATATTCAATAATAGCTCAATTGAATAATAGTTCAAGGATTATTATAGTTTTCATGTTCCACATGTACTGGTCCAACAGGATAAACCATCTCATCTGCATGAAGCAGGTAAAGTGAGATAATCTAAATCCTTGCAAATAAGACAAAAGTGCTTCTTAAACAATGTCTTCAAACGAATCCTAAAAAACAGTTAAAACAAAGGCAACAATGCATTCTGGATTTGTTTTATTCTTAAGATTCAAGATTGTGTGGGTTTTTGGAAATAGTCTTAAATGTAACCTCAATTTGGAAAACTAGTTTTCTCAGTTAGAAACACAGAGACAGAAGGCCGTTCAGCCTACCCCACCAGCCAACTCCATCAGTTTTTCAGGTCATGGTCAATCCAATTTCAACCAACATTCTTTGATAATGTCTTCTGAGATTGTTTCCAAATTTGGCACCGTCTTCGATTTTAATGTAAAGATCTTATAGCGAAACGAAACATGAGAAATTATGCACCCTCGAACTTTGAATTGTTTAAGGAACAAGTTAATTTGCATTTAACAAAAATACCAAGTGGATTCCTCACATTTTAAAACAAACTAATTTATTAACCCAACATTCGTCTCAAATTTCATTATTTTAAATTATATTCAAACAGAGTAGGTTCGATATTGGATCACTATTTACATGATGATTTAATGAATATTTTCACTACTTTCATGTACGATTATGCACATAATTTTACAATCCAGCTGTATTGATTGTACAACCATCCTAGACAAAAAAAAGGAATTCTTTCAGTATTAACTTCCTCAATTATTATATTATTATTATTCCTCAATTTAAATTTGCGTATATATTTGGTCTGAATTGTAGTATGCGTTCAAAGTCACTGTTTGGATCAAAAACAATTTAAGAGACAGTGACGGTCTTGAAAAAAACAAATTCCCTTTAATAATCATCCTTAATAATCATGAACCTTCCTCTAGAGCAGCTTATAAAAAAATCAGCTTTTCAAAACAGCAACTTTTACAATTCAACACAGCCACAAAGAGTAAAAATTAACTTGTGGGCGGAAGAGGGGAAGGCAGAATGTCTTGTAGGTTATTAAATAAACTCCTGAGAAGACTATCTTCATAAAAGACTTTTCTTTTGTAAACATTTACAAAGAAAAATGTTCACACAAAGCTAGGCACTAACCAATGAAGCTCACCAACTTCACTTTCTTTACAATCTACAAGCAAGTCACCTACTAACAGTGACCAGGGCAAATTTTGTTCCAGTGCTCGGTAGACCTGGACTGGGCTGAAAGTGTTTTGAAAATAGGATTTTACCGCATGGCAAATGAATGGAGAGCTTCCAGCACAATATTGAACCTTTCTGGTAGAAAACCTAGGTGCAGAAAACCATTCAAATTGTTCTGTTTTGAATGACATTCTGCCTCAGTTACTCAGGTACACATACCTGAATATAGGATATGTATGACAATTTTTTTTAACAAATAAAAGCGTTTACTGTAGATCTCATTTCTTATGGATTATGTCTTTGCCTTCCATTTCATTTTAGGAAAAGCTGTATTTATAGTCTTCAGTGCAAGACAGGATACCCCACAAGGTCTGCCCTCTAATTTGCGGTCATATACGCAAATCGTTTGTAGCCACAAAAATGCTAATGTACCGACATAATAAATTGTCACACTGATTTGTTTTCATCGTTAACTTATTTACATACTAATAAGATCAACTGAGCTACGTAGTAAGAACCGTTGTCTAATGGTGTGAAATCTGTGCATCCATTCACAAGACTGACAGAAATCTTTTTTTTTCTTTTACAAAATGTATTTTATTGAAAGCATTAGGAATTTACATAACAATTTAACATATGGGAGGGGAATTCCACCACATTAAAATCCCACCTAATCGTTTGTACAGTCCTCAATCCCCTGTGTTAAATGTTTGTTTAACACAAGGGATTGAGGAGCTGAAATAGATTAGTGCAATCTGCAAGCTGCATTACTCCACTGAAGGCTAACTGAACATAAGCAACAATTTCACTCTGCATAAATAAATAACCTGCAAAGTATTCCAACAATTGCACGTTACCATTTTTTGATGCGGTTCAATCATATTTGAGGAATATTTGTCACAGTGCATACTTTGTACAGTACAGAATAATTTGAAAGGATCGTTCTCTGGAACTCTCTGCCTGAATCCTCCACCTTGCCCCATCCTCCCCACCTTCAATCATCCCCTAAAGGCCTTCCTTTGTCATCGTGCTTATGGTAAATTCCCCTCTCCCTCTCCCCCTGGCTCATTGTCACACTCGGACATTGTCAAATGCTCTGGGATGCGACCTCACATGAAAGCCGCCATAAAAATGAAAGTTGTTATTGCTGTATTATTGCTAAGGATGAAGAGCACAACCTTTTAAACAGCATCAATTTGGGATGTGGACTTATAAATTCTAAAATTAATATATTAACCATAATATGTAAGTAATTTGCGTTCATTTGATAGAACATATGCAAAGTATGAGTTATGTCAAACTTGCATAGCATATAAACTCTTGAATGGGACTTGGGCAACATAGGCGATTATACGATTTAGACAGATCTGACTTATGTGTGTTTTACTGTCAGAAACATTGTTCTTTAAAAACTAAAATCAGGCCTTGTCAAAGAATTTCTCAGGATAGGAATAACACTGGCAAATAACACGACTGATTTAACCAGTGATTATTACCATCGCAACACAGAAGTAAAGCAACAGTACAACTTTAATGTGCAGTAATAGAGTAGTGGGAAGCATGTTCAACCCCTAGACAAGTGGGGGTGAGAGCTGGGAGGGCAAGGGAGAGAAGAAACAAAACTAGCCAGGTCTTTCACATCTTCTGGCTTCCAACCAGAAATGTTGAGTCAGTTCCGAGATTTTTTTTTGGAAAAGTTCTGCATATATTATAAGGAAATACGTGGCTTTAATATAAACAGTCGGGCTGAGTTCTTTACAGTGATCTGATGCCAACTCATAGGACTGAATCAACTACAGATTCAGTACACATCATAGAAGGATCCAGTGCTAAATGCAGATTCAGCACATTTCCATCAATAATTTATTGGGAATATATTATATAACTGTCCTTCTGCTTGTCCTTCTAACTTCCTAAATCTCAAACAATTGCCATCAGCAAACCTTCAGCTACCAGGATTAAATACCCACCCGCCCAGCAGGGGAAATAAATACAGTAATATGGTTTGCTTTACCCATGACAGAAACAGAAACAGATGCATTTACTTTCAATTGGCAGGCAACCAATTTCACTTCAGGTGTCCCTAATTATGATTTTTTAAAATGTCTAATTTCTTCTCATTTCTAACTGATACCTGGAATGGGAACTTTGGGAGAGGTCTGGGTGCTGGACTCATTTAATTAAGAGCTTCATGCAGTGAATTAATTAAAAGCTTCATTCAGCGCCTTGGGACGTCCTCCTGACGTGAAATGCTCTATACGAATGTAATTTTGTTGTTGTTGTTGTTGTTACTGCATATCTGGAAGGATGAGATAAAATTGTCTAAAGAGCCTTCGCCATCTGAATATCTATTGTAATGTTGTGAATAATCCAGTGCGATTTGGAGCAAACTGATGGTCAAACCATAAAATACCTATATTGACATGCACAAGGTAGGTTGCCCATTAAGCAGTTTTGCAATCAAACTACACATTGAGTAGATGTTGCAGGCCGTATTCAAAGTCATTAGTAATATTTGACCAATTTTGTATTGCAGAAAAGCATCCCATGTAATCACAACAACAAGAAGAAAATGACACTTGTATAGCACCTTTCATGTTGGGAGGACGTCCCAAAGCGCTGGACAGTCATTGCTTCTCACCTGAGCTGGGGTCAGGATCGGGGAGGGTGGAGGGAAAGGAGGGTATTTGGGGCACCGATGGGAGTTTCAAAGAGGAGGGCTTGAGGCGAGACTTGAAGGAGGCTAGAGAGGGGGCAAGGCGGAGGGACTGCGGGATGGAATTCCGGAGGATGGGGGCGGAGTGGCTTTAGGCTCACCCGCCAATGGTGAGGTGGGTGGCCTGAAGCCGCTTAGCGGAGGGGGGGGACAGGTTGGTAGGGGGTTAGAAAGTCGCAGAGGTAGGGAGGGGCGAGATCGTGGAGGGCTTTGAAGGTGAGCACCAGGATCTTGGATTGAATCCTCTGGGAGATGGGGAGCCAATGGAGTCGGGTGAGAATGGGGGAGATGTGGTCACAGAGCTTGGAGCGGTAGAGGACACTGTCCATGGAGTTCTGGATTATCTGCAGCCTATGGAGGGAGGAGTTGGGAAGGCCGACAAGCAGGGCTTTGGCGTAGTTGAGCCTGGATTTGATGAAGGCATGAATGATAGTTTCAGCAGCCTGAGGGGTGAGGTTGTGACAGAGTTGTGCAATGTAGAGAAGGTGAGGGAGGCAGAGCAGGTCACCGCTTGGATGCGGGGAAGGAAAGATAATTGAGGATCAAATAAGATCCTAGATTCCTGACTGGCTTGGTGAGGTGGAGTGTGCAACCATGGAGGTTGATGCTGTCAGCGCTTGATGTGTGAAGGCGCTGGCGCGAACCAATCAGAAGGGCCTCGGTCTTGTTGACATTCAACTGTAGAAACTTAGCTCTCATCCAGGACTTGATGTCTGACAGGCAGTCTGTCAGGACAGCAGCGGTCCTGGAATCGAGGGTAGAGGCAGAGAGATCGAGTTGGGTGTCAATTGCAGTGAAGATCAGCAAGTTTCTTATTTTAAGGAAAATGTTTTGCCTATTCTCTAATAATTTAGATAGTTATTCAGGGAGGACAAGTTTGCAAAGCTATGGGAGAATGCAGGGGAGTGGGATTGATTTGGATAGCTCTTTTCAACGAGCCAACATAGACATGATGGGTCGAATAGCCTCCTTCTGTGCTGTATAATTCTGATTCTAAACACTGACATCCATATCGTTGATCTCCTCGTAAACAAATAAACATCAGAACATCTAGTAACACATACAGTAATGGCTAAAATCCCTACCACTTCTTTACAACTAGCTCCTCACAAGACAAATGTAATTCCACAAGTACTACCCTTAATTAAGGGTTTAGTGTAGAATAAATACATTGAGGGCTTAGTGGTGAAGAAGCTGAATAATCTCAGTATCTGTGAGTGGAGCACAATTTGACACATTATATAACTATACAGTATCACTTATATATTATTTCAATAAACTTTCAGTGAAGTCAGTGAGATCATCCGCACGTCAACAGGAAGCGCCTGGGCAGGCTGTGTCTGCAATGTTAGCTGTCAGGCAAAATAGAGAGCTCAGAATGGTATCAACTTCACCCAGGAAGTTCACAGTATACCCCAGAAATATCAGTCACCAGGAGTCATTCCATGCATCAGTATTAGCCCAGTCCAGTGCCATGGATTGTGACAAGATCCATTAATGCGTCGTAGTCGCTCCCAAACATCCATATGGGTTCATTACACGTGAGAAGCTTTGCCAGGTCTCAGGAATAGAGAGGAACTGCCATCTAAACAAAACTCAAAACGTTGGCCATTATCACTTACTATCTCCTTCACAGTTTCTCAGTCTGACATTAGAATGCAATATAAATAACATTCACATTTATATAGCACCTTTCATATTGGGAAGATGTCCCAGAGCGCTCAACTCTGCCAGATGGGCACAAGAGCAGAGGAGAGAAACATGACCAAAGCAGCAGTAAGACAGGAACTTCTTGAGACGGACCTTAAATGAGGGTAAGGAGGGAGGGAGCTCCAGAGAGAGCAAGCAGAATGGCATTGGCATGGAACAAAGCTTTCCATGGGATACACTTGCTCTTCCAAATCACATTGAAAATGTCTGATTAGTTTTGCAGCTATTCATGAAACAAATCACTCGCCCCAATTAAACCCTCACTGTTCCATGCCTGATTACAACAAATGTATCCAGACATAAGCTCTGCTAAATGCAATGTTAACAACAACAACAACAACAAAATCACATTTGTAGAGCGCCTTTCACGTCGGGAAGACGTCCCAAGGTCCTGATAAACCATAATCATAAGAAAAATTTGTGTATTTTAGGGTGGAAGCTATCTGACTGAACTGATTAGTATTTCACACTGAGAAAGTAACTAAGTTTTGTCACTAGGCTATTTAGCATATATTTGGTAACATTTGGGTGTCACAGGGATTTTTAAAATAATCACACTTAAAGCAATACATTGTAATACAGTACCAACACTGTGCTTTAGTGATACTCTATTCATCATCTCAAATTGGTTCCACACTAATCATCACCAAGAACCAGTTACCAGCACTGTCACCGAGCTCAAAGTATTCACACTGAACATTACCTTAAGTGTGAAAGGTCATTTCCATCCAAACTGTCACTTTTTTTTATCACAAGTCACATTCAGTCTGAAACTTTCAAAGGTCAGTTACGTCAATAATTGCACTTGGATTTCTTATGCTTTTTCCTCTTTTTAAAAAAAAGTAATTCTGCAGTCAGGAGGTTGTTGGAATTATTGACAGCCCTGATAGAGGCTAGACATAAATATCCCAAATAAAACACTTCCTTACACACTGTCTCACATTCACAAATAGTTTATCTTCAGATAGTACATAGATTCACATTGACAATTCCAATGGTAAGCCATAAAGTGATAGGATATAGACCTAGAATTTGCCATGTAGGGGTGAGTGATTTAAATAATAGCAATCAGCAATAGCAATACCAAATATTTTCATGCCTTTCTCTGCAGTTAGCTGCGAAGGAACATTGGAGCAGATTAGTTGCTTCTGTGAAGCTTTAAGGCGTCTAGAAAACATGAAAAGCACGAGATCAAATTGCGAGGATTATTCTTATTCTTATTCATTATTATAATGAACAAGGCAGCACAATTGTTAAACTCCTCACTAGACTTTGAGTTCTCTTAAAACCCACAGTTACCAGAAATGCTGTGCATTTGTCTTTTCCAGCCAGCTTCCCGGGCAGGAAGATAGATGTAACGTCGGCTGTGAGACAGAAGTTGGACTGAAGAACATTTATATTTTGCAGATCCTTTTATCAGGGTACCTAATTGTTTTACACCCAACATACCATATTATAATGGGGGTCGCCTTGTACTAACTACATTTATCTCTTTAATTGCAAACCTAAAGTGGCAGGACAGGTAGACAAGGCTGTTAAGAAGGCATATGGGATACTAGGCTTTATAAATAGGGGTATAGAGTACAAAAGTACAAAAGTCAGGAAGTGCTGACTAACCTCTATAAGACTTTGGTGAGGCCTCAGCTGGAATACTGTGTTCAATTCTGGTCACCACACTACAGAAAGGATGTGAAGACATTGGAAAGGGTACAACGAAGATTTACTAGGATGGTGCCAGGATTGAGGGACTTCAGCTATGAGGAGAGGCTAGATAAGCTAGGGTTATTCTCTCTGGAGCAGAGAAGATTGAGGGGAGACCTAATAGAGGTTTATAAGATCATGAGGGGTTTCGACAGGGCAAATAGAGAAAAACTATTTCCACTCGTGGGCGAATCTGTGACTCGTGGTCACAGATTTAAAATAGTTTCAAGGCGAAGTAGAGGGGAGCTGAGGAGAAATTTTTTCACTCAGCGAGTTGTTCGAATCTGGAATGCATTGCCTGAAAAGGTGGTGGAGGCTGATTCGATAACAACTTTTAAAAGGGAATTAGATCTTTATTTAGGGAGAACGGGTCTATTAGGCTATGGGGAGCGGGCAGGGCAGTGGGATTGAATCGCTCTTTTCAAAGAGCCGGCACAGACTAGATGGGCCGAATGGCCTCCTTTTGTGCCGTAAAATTCTATGAATCTATGAATCAATGGAATATAGAATGAGGAGCCAGTGGCTCTCATTCAGCCAATACCATCTTTATCGCAATTGTTGTGATGACAGTAACTCACAAGAAACAAATTATAAGAAGGGTTCTCAGTGCATACCTCATGGAATATAAATGATATCTCATAGCCTCACATAATAATTTTGAGTTCTATATTTTGTTCAGGTGCAGATAGTTTGAGCACATGTATTACTAAGTGTGAGCAGCCACTTTATCTAGCAGGAGATGCATTCTCAGCCAATTTCCTTCTTAAATTTGACACAATATTCAAACCTGCTATTCTCGAGGTAACTTTAGGTAGACCCGATACAATGGGTCGTTACAGCAACAAAACACATACTAAATTGTTGAAGCTGAACGGACTGCTCTCATCGTGCAGAACATTGTCAATTGTGCATTTTCCTAACCAGCTTGTAATACACCCAAATTTATTCTGCTCATAACAGATATTGTACACATAAGGTAACAACAACAACAACAACAATTTACATTTATAGAGCGCCTTTCACGTCGGGAGGACGTCCCAAGGCGCTGAACAAGAGGCGTGTGACCCGAGCTGGGAGGGGAGTGTTTGGGAAGGGGTGAAACACGAAGGGGAGGTAAAAGAGTTCGGGGTGGAACAAAAGGCACGATCGAAGAGGAAAGTCTTCAAATCGGCCTTGAAAGAGGAAAGGGAAGAGACTAAACGGAGGGATTGAGGGATGGCATTCCATAAGGTGGGAGCGGAGAAACTGAAGGCCCGGCCTCCGATGGTGGGGCGATTCGGGCGGGGGGCTTGGAGCAGGCCAAGTCCTGTTGAACGGAGGGTCCGGGTGGGCTTGTAGGGGGAGAGTAGATCGGTTAGGTAGGATGGGGCAAGGCCGTGTAAGGCCTTGTACGTGAGGACGAGGATCTTAAATTCGATCCTCTGGAGGATGGGGAGCCAGTGGAGACGGGCGAGGGTGGGGGTTATGTGGTCACGGAGGCGGGTGCGGGATAGTACACGGGCTGCAGAGTTTTGGATGACCTGCAGCCTGTGAATGGAGGAACTGGGGAGGCCGACTAGGAGAGAGTTTCCGTAGTCCAGCCGTGAGGTGATGTACGCGTGCACGAGTGTTTCGGCAGCGCGGGGTACAGCAAGAAATGTAAGTTTGATTTTCTAACCAACACTTTTGTATTTTGTTTTTTCAAGGACCACGAGACTTTGAATGCATTTTAACATACACATGATTATCTGACGGATGGGTGGGAAAAAATTGAAGTTACTGGAACTGCTTGATATTCACATAAATTAAACATTTATCTTGTTTAGTGGCAGTCACGAGGTTTAAAAGGACTTTAAAGCACCACCTACCGTTAGCCAGTGGACACCATTTTGATTTAAGAATTTAAGATCATGCAGAATTGTGGAAATTTTGTCTTAACTGCTCTGCAAAATTGGCTGCCATGTTTCTCCCACAAAATATACAGTAAACTCACTATAATATATTCCATTAAGTGCTTTGAGATGTCGCGAAGACGTGATAAGGGACTATATCAAATGCAAGGATTATTATTATTATATTACTATGGAAGCCGGTTTTCTGCAACTCTTGAAAAGAAACCAAATTAAACAATTTTCACTGTTCTCACGTGATCTTAAATAATAAGACGAATGGGTAAGACCTGGTGTAACGGCTGCTAATCCAATTTGAAATTGACAGGAGACTTTTTATGGTGGAGTAATGTGGGTGAGTCACATCACATTCCCTGGAGAAGGCCGGCTTTGCCTTTGCCTGTTGTATGAGTCCCCAGGTTTAACATTCACCGTACTTCTCAAATGACTGTCCATCCACTCTCAGGGAGCAGATAGAGACAGAGGACATTAAAAAATAAGAAAATGTGAGTGAGATACCCTGAGCTGCCATCATGCACTTTCCAGCAGTGAGATCAAGTGTATGTTTGGCAGAGGCCTGGGAGAGAAAGAGCAAACTTTTCATAGAGTTTCAGTACTGTGACAGATGAGAAATGACAATTTTATTTAAACTAAATGGCTAGAACTTGATACTCATATTTAAAAAGTCATTTCCAAAATACACATTTCCCTCCCTCCTAAGAACTCAAAACCATTTTCGGAACTCAGGTCACTGTATCACAGTCCTGTTCTCTCTTGTTCACGACCTGCATTAATCCCAGATGTCTTCACTTCACCCATTTCAGAATTTAGTTTACAAGCAACGACAACTAGACTGAAACATCTGGACGATGTTAGGCCAATACCCGCATCATGTCTTGGCATATAATGAGAAGCGACGGGGGAGGAGGTAGTAAAATGATTGTTTGATGAGGGGAAACTGTCATTCCTAAACAGTAGCCTGGTTAAAGTTACTTTTATAATACAAAAACAATGTGAAAAAAAACGAAAGATTAAACAGCTTTGTGCTCTTTAATCTTGTTGGTAAATGAAGTCAGTCTAGACTGATAAAAACATAGACCTGCCTTCAGTCACCCATTATGTCACCCAAATGCACACAGCCTGTAATACACTTTCTGATCATATTCATGAACATTTGATTGATCACCTGTCAAAAGGCTGGGTAGCTCTAGCTGATCCGTATCAGATCATTCAGGGACTCATTATACTATCTGTAACACAATTCCCCCGTTCCATCAATCTGCTGCAGGCATGACTAGCTTCAAGAAAGAGTGTGTCATTATGTAATTAAAAACTTGTAGTGTGCAACTTGATGCAAACATTATGTACCAAAAATTATGTATCAAATGACCCTGGTGGAAATTTATTCCAAAGTGATTTTCTGCTGAAGTGTCACTTGTGCAGCCCAGTCAGGAGATGGTACTTGGCTTGTAGTGACGGGAGAGGGGAACAAAAATAACACTAGCACTCGAACATCCACAGGGAACCTCACATGACCAAACTACTCCACGGCAGATGTTGTGAGGGAACATGAACCGGGTTTATATTAAATGAATGTTAAGAGAGAACTGGGTTGTTTGCCTGTGACTTCAGCGCACAGGATACAAATGCAAAACAGCAAAGCTGGAAATGAGAACAATTTATCTTCGCTATCACCTACAGAAAAGTAGATACGCCAAGTAACGTCTGATGAAAGACAAATTAATATGTTCTACCAATGATTCTGTGAATTTATTCAGTGAGTGGCTCAGCTTTACAAACCAAGTCACACCTTCAATTTTGTGCTGATCTCAACAAAATGGCTGCGAGGCATAGAATAACCGATTTTAAATCAACGCACATTTGATATTGATTTAAAAAAAACTTACATTTGGTAATTCATGATGGGAAGTCCCCTCAAAGTGCTTCACGGGATTTACTATAAAATATAACCGGCACCAGCCTCCTGCGTGTCCCTCATCCCCTCCACCATTGGCAGCTATGATTTCAGTCACTAAACTATGCCTCAAACTCAGCCAGGGAGGGAGGATGTCACCATAGGCACGGTCGAAGAAAAAGAAGGAGAGGGCAAGCTCCATCACTGTTACCCTGCATCAATGGAACTATATAAGTGCAAGTTGTTTTGTTGTTGCTGCTGTTGTAACATGTGCGTATTGTGTAGGTGAAGATCCCAATGGAAGGGAAAAAAGCCAAATGCTTTTAGGAGATGGGAGAAAAGTGGTCAAGTTTTTTTAAATTATATAAATACTATGTTGATTGGCAATTTACTTTTTTTAAAAAAAAACAAGGCCTGGATACTTAACTGTTTAAACTAGAGCATAGATGGAAATGTAATCTGTGGAGCCCAACCAGCCAGACATGCAGACTGCAGCGTTGGATTGATAGCCTGGAGGTTTCAAACATGGTGTTTTTCACAGCAGGTTTATTGTTTCTAGAAGTTTTACCCGCAGTAATTATACTTGGTAGAATCCATGACATTGAGAAGTGTGCGCAGAATGTTAGCAGGGAAGCTGACAGGTCAAGTGGCTGCTGCACACTCCATACTATGTTTTAACCGCAGCTTTGGAAGTTTAAACCTTTAAACAAGCTTTCGCAGCTATATCAGCGATAGCAATTCAAAAAACAAGCTCCAACTGAGTCACATGGACGCATTCTGCAAACTCACTGGAGATTTTTAAAAATTAAGTTTTGTAAACCTTTCCCCTCGCAAGTGTTTCCTAATTCCTAAAACATAAATGGAAGTTAAAATGGTGCTAGGTCAAAAGGGTGCAGAAGGTAATGGGAAAATGCCTTGAAACAGAAACGTCATCACTAGAGAGAGCTCTACTGGGCCATCGGGCCTAAGCCAGTTGTTCTTTTGAAGTTACCTATCCAATTCCTGGCTCTTTCCAAACCTTATCACATTGTCATGAAAGAAGACAAGACTGTAATGTCAGGGGAAGGGGCCACATTCTTTTGCATTTCTCCCCCCAAGCCATTATATCAGTCCAATAGAAAACAACAATTTTCGGCATTTTTATAGCACCAGGAGGACATATCAAAGCACTTGTACAGCTGACACAGTGGGCTCGGACGCCAAGCTAGGATTAGGGGAGCTGATGAGAGTTGGGTGAAAAGGTGCAGTTTGATGAACCAGGATCTGAATGGTGACAACTTGACAGGTCTTTGTCGGGAGTTTACACAGGATATTCATCTCTTCAATGCTACTGAATATTCAAGGCGCTTTTGCTAAAGAAACAGTTTTTTGAATACATAGAAAACAGATTTACTATTTTTCTGATAGGATGATCTCTGCCTCCTGTGATTTTATGGTAGATTTGCCAGCCGGTGTTTTGACAGATATAATCAGTTAAGTGATCATAGGCATCATCAGAATAGCATTGCTGTAATTTATGTATTTGTATTCTGTGTTGCACAGATCATTACCTCCACCTGCTTAAGTAAAGGTTGGATTAACCCACAGAACATTTTCTATATTAAAAAAGAGTCCATACAACAGTCCCGAATAAGCCGAGGGATGCAAAGCCCCTAACGACATTTCCCATTTATCATTGTTATTCTGAGATTTGCTCTGAGACCTGTTCACTCACCTTTGTCCCTGTCATACTGCAGGTCTTCTGCTGAGCACGGGCTCCCCTCCTGAGATCCAGTGGGGTAAAAAGGGGAGACGCACGGCGAGTGGCTGCTGCAACTACTGCTGCGCTCTTGAACAGAGGGCGTCTGGGTGTCAACATTGCGGGTGCTGCTGCTGCGGTACTGGGAAGGGAAAGGTGCTCGGTGGCCGTCAGGAATCTCCAGGGGCTAGAACATAAAGGAACAGTGCTATAGCATAAACAGTCAATGCTACAACCACAAACACTGCCACTACATAAACAAACAGTGCTAGAGCTTAAATGCACGGTCATAGAAATAAATTAATACTGTACAGTGATGCTTAGATACGTACAGGCAGAGCTAGAACATCAAACAGCTACATCATGCAGTAAACAGAGAAGCTCTTCAAAAACCCTTCAATAATAAAAGTCCTCACACCCAAATCTACATCACAGACCCTTCTTTGTAAAGCTCCTGCAGCACTCCAATGATAAAACACCCTCTGATATTCCTACAGGGATAGCCCTGTAATGTTTGTTAAATATTTCATATTTTTATGATACATTAAATTCACAGATATCAACCTGATTTGCATGAAAATGGCCCAAATGAAAGCAGTAGTGTGCAGCTGGGTTACTCAGTAAAGTATAGAGTTTAATAAGAAAATAATAGTGGAATCCGCGATCAAGTTGGGAATGATGTGCTTTAGAGTGTATTACATACACACGTGATCCACTATATGTTATACAACCAAACTGCTTATCATACACGTCCTAAGTTTGTATTATGCTTTCATATCAATGTGTTATTGTAAATGCTTGTGCAATTCAATTTATGTTTTAATATTTTGTGGCCGTAAGAGGGATTTAGCACAAGTGAATCCAAAAGGGGATTTAGTGAAACAGAAGAGACTGATAAAATGGCTTAACACTGAGGAATGGTGCCATGTAACCAAACATCCAGCAGCTTAAGGGTCTGATTGGTAAATAGAAGAACTAACATTCCATCCATTAGGCCAAATATGGGGCAATTTATATGGGATTCCTTAACAAAGAACCCAAATAAGAGCTCCTTACAGTAATTACAAGAACAATATGCCAACTTCTTACAAGTGCCTCCGGAAGTAGCTCTCATTGGAGTGGATTTCCCCGACTCTGCATGGTCTACAGGTATGCCCATGAAGAAATCCATTAAGAATTGCAAACATATAAGATCCTATCATGCCAACTCCGCCATTATAATAGTCAGTGAAATGTCTTTCAGAACATGGAATGCTAGAGCCAACAAAATGCCATGTTTATACAATGAAAGAACTTTCAAAAATCTTGCTCAAGCTAGATCAATCATATTATTTTGTTCAAAATATTACCAAATTTGCAATTTAATGACACTCTCATCCAGCTAAGGCCTGCAAAATGGGATGTCTGGATGGAGATGGAACTCATCAGATCATTTCCATCAATTAAAGCCCATCAGTGTCGGTTTCTAAATCATTTGAGATGCTCAAGAAAAATTCCCTTGCAAGTGAACATCGCTACTAACTACTACCAATCTGTAAGTAAATCCAGCTCCCCACTGCAATACAAACCCAATGGATAAAGTGTGTGTGATGTGACACTCGCTGTGATTCGAGTTCCTTCCTCCAGAGGGCAGAAGCAGATTGTTATAAATATAAAGGTGTTAGTAATACTGTGTTAGTAATGGTGTAAAAGTGCCAGTTAAAAAAAAAGCCATTTGGCTAGAAACCCACGGCTGAGTAGAGGAAACCACAATCCCACAAAAAATCACTGGTAGGATGAGCAAGGAGCAGGTCACACGGATGGGCAGTGGGTAATAGATGCAAAGCAAGTCAACTCCTTCAACGTTTCAATCAAGTGGAAATTGTGCAGGTGTCAGTGGGGAGAGTGGGTTATTAAAAGACACTAAAAAATTCCCTAAACTGACAACTTTCCATTTTGCACACTAACAGCAACAACCTGTATTTACACAGCACCCTTCGAGTAGGAGTAACATCTTGGAATGTTTCTCATGAGACAGGGTTGGAAGCAGAGCAAGGGAAGAGTAAGATGGTCACCGGTGTGGCCAAAGAGGCAAGTTTGCAGACGTGATTTCCTTACAGTGAGGGGGTGGGTGTGAGATGGAAGAACAGGGATAGAATGAATCACGGGTGGGGCATAGTTGCTGAAGCCACCAACATTGGGATGGACACGGCCTGAGTTTGCCAAGCAGAGTGGGTGAGCAGAAGAGGGGTAGGAAAGGAATGCAGAGATCTGGTAGGGGCAAAGGACGTGGAGATTTAAAAATGAGGATGTGATCGAAATGGATCTGTCGGGAGACAGCAGAGCCGCTCAAGGACTGTGTGACGGGTGTAAAGTTAGGATGTCAGCATTAAGCTCTGCACTGTCAAGTTCAGGTACAGCATGCACTGTACACCTAATGCCATATTATAACTCAAAAGAGCACCACTGTCCACTTTCAAAGTAATAATTAAATGTTTATACAACTGTACGATGAACAGAATAGACGGCACTGGTCTCCAATTTTCAGTATGCTTACCCCGGTGTATTGCAAGCTTCCTTAATCAGCAAACACCAGTTCTCATTGTCACCTATGTCTACTTTCAGGAATCTGTGGTCTGAAATGTTCTGAATTCACAAATTTTCCTAAACTTTATAGAGGTTTCTTCAGGTTAAATCAAGAGGAGATTCAAATCTTTAAAAAATAACTTGTGGATTCGGAATTGATTGAACAACACAATAAAGTAACAAAACAACATAAAAATTACATTGTATAGCACCTTCAGGTTGGGAGGAAGTCCCAGGGCGCTGGGCAGTTAGTGTTTTGAATCTGGGGTCAGGTTCAGGGAGGGTAGAGGGAAGGTAGGGGAAGGGGGATGACCGATGGCACGGTTGAAAAGGAGGGTTTTGAAGCAGGACGTGAAGGAGGCTAGGAAGAGGACAAGGCAAGATGGAATTCAAAAGACTCGCCCACTGATGGTGGGGTGGATGGGTTCCAGGGACATGGAGCAGACTGGAGCTCGCTGAGCGGAGGGAGTGGACAGGTTGTTAGGAGGTTAGGAGGGTCGCAAAGGTAGGGTGGGACGAGGCTATGGAGGGCTTTGAAGGTGAGGACAGGATCTTAAATTGAATCCTCTGAATGTTGGGAGAGAATGGGGGTAATAGGCTTGTGGAGCTTGGTGCGGGAGAGAACACAGGCTGCAGAGCTCTGGATTATCTGCAGCCTATGGAGGGAGGAGTTGGAGAGGCCGACAAGCAGGTCTTTGGAAGTTGAGCCTGGATGTGATGAAGACATGAGTGAGAGTTGCAGCGGCCTGAGGGGTGAGGTAGTGGCGGAGTCGGGCAATGTTGTGGAGATGAAAGAAGACATAGAGCGTGTGATGGCTTGGACATAGGGGAGAAAAGACAGTTGACTGAACAAGACACCCAGGTTCCTGACTGGCTTGGTGAGGAGGAGTGTGCATCCATGGGTGTGCAGACAAAGAAAGCAGATAAGCAAATTTATTTGAGATTCATGCAGATAATTCATGAGTGAATCAAGACTTGGCATAAGACTGAGACGGCGTCAGGAACAGAAAAAAGGCCTTATTCTGCAGTCTGTTTACATCGGTATTTCAGAACTATACAACAGGATAAAATACCTCATTGTAAATTGTAAAACTAAAATCCCATGTGGAAAGAGCACTGAATTGTGCTGTGAACAGCAATGTCCCATAACACCTGCCTAGGCTCAATGGGCCAAATCATACAATATTACAGCACAGAAGGAGGTCAATCACCCCCTGTCCCTCTGCCAGCCCTCTGAAAGAGCTATGCTTTAGACTCTCTCCCCTGCCCTTTCCAAAGGCTTTCATTTTTTTCAAATATCTGTCTAATGGCCTACTTCTCGCTGTAATTTCTATGATTCTAATTTCACTGAAGCTTTCCATTAAAAAAAAGCAAAGTGCATCTGCTAACCCATGTGTCTGTACCAGATTCAGTGTTGTCACTCACAGTAAAGCTCTGTCAGGTGAACAGAGCGATATTGCTGCCTCCAGAGAAGCTGTAGCTCAAAGTTCAGTTTCCCTCACCCTGATAGACCTACTGCACACTCGTGCATATAAACAGAATGTGACCAAAGCGATGCCCAGCCAGCAGTGTGGAACACTATCGGACATTTTCCTGATGTGAAGGGTGCCATATTGTACAAACTTATGTTGCAGGTGCAAATCAAAGGGAATTGGGGGGGAAGAGAGAGAAAAAATAGGAAATGCAACACGCATTGGCTACTCATTAAAATCCCTGTCAAAGCAAGACTCCAGTCAGACTGGTGAGTGTGAGTGAGCAGCACAAAAATAGTAGTCACTGTTGTTTATTCTCCCCTCGTAAACACCATGTTGAATTAAATTTAACCAAAAAAAGTGACAAAATTGTTTGGGGTGTGGCTGAAGTTATTCTCTTCTTAGTCTGAACAGAAATAATCTGTGGGAGAAGGGCAGGTGAAAGCTTGTGAAAGAAATATAGTAAAAATAATCTTATGATGATCTTCAAGTAGCCTTGTTTGCTTATTGGATAAAACCACAACTCGCATACTGAACATACAGGTAGGTCATGTATAATCGCTTATCTGTGCTGAGCTAAATGATCTCAATTGGTAGAAATAAATAAATAGTAGTGGTGTGAGAGAAGCATTAGAGAAGGACAATTACCTAGTTCCCTCTCCTGATCGCTATCCAGAGAATATTTTGAGTCAGCTGGGTGTCTAACACATGCTGAAACCCATCACCATGCATAGGAGTATCCAAACTGAGCAGAGTTCCATGAATCCCAACTACACATGGAAATTCTTGAGATGTTCCCGGAATGAAATGCACAGTCTCTCCCTGAAGGGGCGCATCCTGTTTACCTCATTCCTGGTTTATCCACTGGTGACTACTCTGCCTGTTTGGGGCTTTGGCTTGCAGAGTTTAGGAAGCCTCTCTGTTGCATTCCCAGGAGCTTAGAATCATGCAGGAGAATTGTTTGCACACAGGTCTTATCTGCCACAAGCTTGAGGGTCCTTGCTCTCCATGAAGAGAAACAAGAAGACCAAACTGTCGTTTGCCCCTTCTCCAATAATAATAATAATAATCCTTATGTTTGATAGTGTTTTTCTCATCTCTAGATGTCTCAAAGCGCTTCACAGCACATACTGTATCGTGAAATGTCTGTATTTGTGGGCAAAACGTGGCAGCCAATTGTGCACAGCAGTGTTCCAATAACAGTCATGGACAGAAGTGACCAAATTAGTAATTTTTTTCCAAGGAATTATCATCAGTCGGGTGGCGTAAGGAAACTCGCTCAAGGTTTCGTCCTGCCTGGAATCAAACTCAGGTCAACCGCTTGCGAGGTGAGTGCTCTAACCACTAAGCCACAGGACTCCAAACAGGTAGGGCGAAGCAAGGCTCTGGCAAGCTTTCTCTGCTCAGTCCTTCAGGACAGTGTTCAAAAGTTGGCGTCCACCACAACCCCCAGATACTAATAAGAAACAACAATTGGGTCTGATGACCTTTGTATCTTCCAATGAATATCTTCAATGACTTCCCTTGAGCAATGCAGAATTATTATTCTGCACTTGGGTTCCCCACCCTCATGTTCCACCAGTGTTAATGATGATGATTGCAGCACAAAAGGTCCCCGGGTGAGCCAACCAGCAGGACAATATTGTTTGCAAACAAAAGCTTCTCAATCCTATCAGGACGGCCTGGAACACATACACCAAATTGACCTCAAACAATGCCAGTGTAATAATAATGATATTATAGATAACACTGATGAAGAGTCTTTCCCGTTGGGAAGACATCTCAAAGCGCTTCAGGATACAATGTAATGTTCAGTTCTGTGCACAGCAATGTCCCACAAACATCCGTGAATTGGAAGGCCAACTTTATTTAAGGGATTGTTTGCCAATGGACACCAGTGAAACACTCCTTATTTTGAAATAGAGCTATGGGATCTTTTAACATCCATCTGAACAAGCTCAGATGGAGCTTTGGGTCAACTTTGCATCCAAAGAATAGTACCTTCCAACAATGCAGCAAACGTACTGTTGACCTAGGCTATTGGGAGTTCAAAGTTCTGACATTGGCTTGAACCAAAGCCAGAGATGAATGTGCTACCAATATAGTGTCAGTCAAGGACGGGCTTGAATGTAATTCCCCAAATTGACAGTAGACTGTCGATAGTCATTGCTTAGGCATGAAAATAAGGTTAAAGCCTCATCACTTGGACAAGTTACTGGCAGGAACCCATAGAACTGCACAGCATGAGGAGCACCTTGAGGAGAAGAGGAAGGAGGAATGTATTCAGTAAGTGAGGAAAAAATGCCGCTGAAAAGTTTGTAGATTAATAAACCAATCTAAATACTGCTCTTTGCTGAGTTCTTCTCCTATAGTGCAACCACAAACATTAATCTCCCAATTTCTGAGAATGTCAATAGTACACGCAGTGGAAGCAGTAAATTGAGATGTTGTAAATGAGACAAAGGGCTGGGTTGGCAAGCAATAGTTTGAATGTGAAAGCAAACTGAGCGCCTTCCAAAGTGCGTGCTTTTATCTCCGGCCCCAGGAACCTGCACAACACTTTAGTCCGATGCCAAATATTTCATGAAGAAACCAATAGCTTGATTAAATCTGTGAAATGTAATTACTGGATCTCTAACAACACACCTTGAAAATGGCCTGGTATCAATAAAGGATTACTTCAAATTACAACAGTAAATAATGTAATTCAGTTTGCACTTTGCTCTGTCAGCATAGCATGCACATCAAAAACAAGAAGCTCCTCTTCTTTCTGCTCCACGCTAACTAAGCATAGGAAAGAAAAGTTTCCATCTGATTTGTATCCTGAAAATAACATAAAGAATTCAGGTGCGTTGACATTAGTGCAGGAATTTTTTTTTTGTTGTTGAAACTATGGCCTACATGAAATTGCAGGAAGTGGTAAACCTCATTAATATTCTCCAAATAAATTAAAAACAGAAAAAAAATCATTACAAAAACAAATTCCATTCTCATCCCCAAGCGTTTTCCAGGCTTTTGGACAAGGTGGCAGATCAGTAAATTGGGGGAAGAACTGAGAAGCGATTCAACCCCTGCAAACAGCAACTTCTCACATCAGCTATAGTTTGGTGAACCAACAACCAGGCTTGGATAAAAGGAAGGAAAAATAGTACCTGTTTATTGTTCCTCTGCAACTAATATGTCAATTTCGCCCATCAATATACAGTCAATTAACTTCACTGTATATTCTTTCAAGTACTTTGAGACGTCTCAAAGACATGTAAAGTGCTTTATCAAATGCAAGGATTATTATTAAATTAGTCAAATATTCTAAATATATCTTTCACTTTACAGTATATTCTGTGAAGGGCTTTGGGACATCTAGAAGACATAAGGCGCTATATATCAAATCCATTTAATTTAAATAATTTTCTTATAGTGGAAATTGTTTAAAGTAATTGGCTTAAGCAAAATATTCTCAGAACAGTTTGCCATGATTAACCTGGTGACTAAACTACTGAAAGCAACAGTTTCCCTACCTCACCCGGGGACCCTGTGTGCTTTAACTCCAGATCATAACCATGCATGGCAGCAGTGGTTAGCATCTGGTGACTCTGCTAACACTGCCCCAGGACTGGCAGCTGGGAGGTGGGCTAGAGCGCGCATAGGCATGAGTAGGCCTTTTCTTGAGTGCCCAAATGGCACTGTTCCAACAGGAATTGTTCAGGTTGAGCTCAGCCAGGGTCATGGCTCCCAGTGGATTGCCTCTCCTCCCAGGGAGAGCAGCTGGTCTCACCCAACACCGTAAACTTGCCACGAACTTTGTTCATCTTCAAAGTTAAAAAAAAAACATTTTTAAGAAGGTACTCGGCTTGAAGATCAAATAGCTTGGTAACCACACAACCATCATATCTTAAGCATTTCGAATTTTCCACAATTCCCAGCTAAAGCCTTAATTTGGAAGCCAGTTCTTTTTAAAATCTAGGGAAATCTGCAGTCAAATAACATTCAACAAATCCTGTTTTGGTCGTTGAAATCTAGAATATTTACATAAACGTTTTTTTTATTAACGCTCACACAAGATTGGCATCCGATTCTGAACTGCTTGAAACAGATTGGGAACAGTGTTCGGCATCAAGGACAGTGGCAGCTCATCAGTAAACACCCTCCGAGTTAATAAAAAAAAATATTTATACTGTTGGCATGCCACAACAAGACTCCTGTGGAAAATGTGAGCTATGTCTTTGCATTTGTTTTCCGGTATGAAGTGTGAGGACTGTATGGTTGCTCTGCACCACAAGTGCCTCAGTCCACTGTTATTTCCCTATTTTTTTCTACTTTCCCTTGTGGCACTTCAGAGGAGACTTGTGAGGAACCACAAGGCAATGACTGGTAACTTGTGCACTCCCATTCACCTATTCTCATTTAGAAGAACAGAGGAGACCTTCTGCCTCACAGCTCTTTCAGTTTTGCAGTCGAAGAAAGAGATCTCTTCGCAATGCTTTGCCATTTAGATTTCTTCCCAGTTTCCAGGTTTCTACGAGGTCAGTTTAAATAATGACCGAAATTAAGGACTTTCTCCATAATTCTGAGTGATCCTAAACTATAATAGAAGATGGTCTGGCAGGGCAAGACTAGGTGTCATTTCAGGCTTCCAGTCACTCATCAAGTTGTCTCTCTATATATTCAAGTTTGGTGATATTTGGAGGAAGACTGTACAGGGACATCAATCAAGCAATACTCCCATATATCTGAATTCTCCAACAGGTCACTGGATAGTAATGGGAGTATCTCTGCCAAGTCCTTCTTTCTCTGGTTTGGAATGTTGAGGCCAATTTTGGGCGCTCCCGGCCCCTCATTACCATCTAATCTCTCTCAAAAAAAACTATTGGTCATTGCAATCCACAACTGTTTGTGGGGGACACTGCTGTGCACAATTGGCTGCCGTGTTTCGCCCACAAATATACAGTCAATTCACTTTACAGTATATTCTGTGAAGCGCTTCGAGACTTCTAGAAGACATGCAAAGCACTATATTAAATGCAAGGATTGTTAGTATTATTATTGCTAGGTAAACAGAGGCATGTGGAGAAAGGAAACTTGTCCAAGGTTTCGTACTGTCCGGGAATCAAACCCGGGTCTCTCACTTGCGAAGTGAGTGCTCTAACCACTAAGCTACAGGACTCCAGAGATGCAGCATCTGAAATACAATGATTTGAGTGGAATAAAACCAGAGGCCCCCAAAACCCTTGTAATCTCAACCTTAAAACCATATATTTAAAATTTTAGATTGTGTAGAATTTGCGGAAAACTTTAATTTGGTCAGTTTTCTATAGGTCTTAATTCTGACGCACTTGATAATTATCTCCCAAAGAGTACAGCCAAAGAGGCCGACAAGCAAAAAGGGAGTATGTGAAAACTGAAGGAGGTAAAAGAGTAAGAAAAGAAAATAAATACTCCCTATGTGTCATGACATTTCAAAGCAGCATTGTATCTCATTCAATTACAATACATGCTGATGGCAATCAAAAACAGTGACAGTTCATCTTGTAGAATTAGACAAAAGTTTAAATTTTCCAATATTCTGCACAATTTAAAATGCTGAGACATTCATGATCCCGTTACACCAAAATGTGTGATCATGAATGTGCCAGAGTGGTTAGAGCACGACTCGCCTAATGAGAATTGGCAATTGTAAATAATAATAATAGTTCTGGTGTTGCGGCTTTACTGTATTCACTCAGAGCATAATCGCAGAGGTCGCATTGTTGACCTTGTTCACTGCACAGCCCTGTAGCTGTCCCACTCCCACATTTATGAATCCCAACACCATCTAGTAATGCAGCTGAATGTTGAATGTAGAACTGAAGTGTGTGCGCCAGGGTTGATTTGATGTTTGTCAGTTATCAGGAAAGACCGGGGACAAAAAAAAGCTGAGGAAACAAAAAAAATGTAAAGAAGAATAACATTTATAGATGCTAAATATAAAAAATGCCAACTGCAGAATTAATTTATTTAAAAAAAAGTGGGGGCCTTTCTGGCTTTCGGAAAATCCACATCCCCAACAAAACATTTCTTTAAATTTTCAGCTATAAGCACCCTTGCCTCAAGCAAAATTTCAGCTTTCCAGTCCGCACGATTTCTGTACTCCGACATCACAAGGGTGTACTGCTGCTGAATGCACTGAGTGGACAATGGAACTGTGGATTCACTCAATTCCTGCGTGAAACGACCACCGCCTTTGACAAGATTCTGATTGAATGAGATCAAGGGTTGGTGTCAAGGGGAATCTTGAACCACAAGCCCAGCATTACATCATTTTCCTACAAGTATTTACTGGGGAAAAAACACCTCATGGTCACCCAGGTGACTTGAACAAGCGGCCACTGATTACTCTGATCGGAGGCACAACAGGCACCTGAAAAACACTCAAAAATTCAAAACACTGACAAACGAGTGATGTAATCTAATGAATGATGTCACCGGTGGGATTTAATGCCCTCTCGAGGAGCTTCAAACAGAATCCATGCACGGAGTGAATAAACAGAAGCTCGCCAGCGACTGAGTGAGTTTACCTGTGCAATAAAGTATGAGAGCTCAGCGGTGCCCACACAGCTAAACATACGTTCCTCGCCCCCACTCATTTAGCAATCGTGGAGAGAAGCACTACCACGTCTGGCAGTCAGCAGCCCATCCCATCGAGCATCAAATAGGATTATTTTCAACAATATGCTGTGAAAAGACAGCTCACCCAAATATTCCCAATCCCACACCTTTAAACAAAGGACAATCCAGTCGGATTCAGTGCTGACTAAAAACTGTGTGAATCTAATTAAACTCAAGTTGTCTTTACAGGTTGGCAATTGTAAATAACAATAATAACGCGAATTGAGCATGTCAGTCTTCACAATTCATAACCTATTTGAAGATAATAAGCATTGGGTTAAGTTAAACCACACATCCGTGTAAACCTTTTATTTAAGGGGCTTTGGACTCACCCTCGATAGCTCCTCTTTTTCTCCATTGTCTTTGATGAACATTCTTTCGATCTCCTGATTTATCCCCTCTACACTGTTCTGTACGCGGGAGATGGCGGACTTTGAGATAGTAATGTTTGATGCTGGGCCTGGAATGAATCTTGCTGCAGAAGCCTAGAACGGGGAGGAAGGAAAATAGGGTAAATAGCCAGGGTTCATGGTCTTAGCCAGGTTGACCATTCCATTGCCTTAAAACTAAAGTTTGTAACAAATCTCTGAAAAGTCTCAGGTTAAGTTTCAAAGCTAGTTTACAAAAAAAGGGAAAACATTTAGGAACTGAGGTCTGGTAGCAAGAAAGTAGCCTGTGAATTGTGATTGGAGAGTAAGAAAAACAGTGGGAAAATAGTAAGGTGTTAAGATCTGGGAGACATCACATTTTATAATATATACAATAATACAATAACGCCTTACAAGCAAGAGGCCTGGATTCAATTCTAGGTCAGGGCAAAACCTTGGGCAAGTTTCCTTACTCCACACGCCCAATGATAATCCCTCAGAAAACAAACATTAAGAAATTTGTTATTTCAATCCACGATTGCTGGTGGAACACTGCTGTGTGCAATTGGCTGCCGCGTTTTTCCCACAAATATGCGCTGTATAAATGTAAGTTTGTTGTTGTTGTTAGTGAGAAAGTGCACTCCTAACCCACTGTCAGATATTGTTCCAGGCCTGCCCATAAGTGGAAACCACTGTGAATGCATTGGATTTTAAGAACGATGTCGCCTTGTGGCATTGTATTGGTACGAGTGTTATGAATATGAGACCTGTCACCTGTATCACATATTCATTAATGAAAGGCAACACCCTCTCTTGAATTCAATGCAAGTTTTATTATTGAGGCACTGTATAACACAAAATACAATACAATATTTCTAATTTTATGATGGCAAATGCAACGCACATACTGCCGCCATTTTATATGGGATTACTCCAGTTTGTACAATAGGATCATTTAAGGATGTCAGAAGGTATTGGTGATCGAGCGTACAATAATGGCAACAATCTGTGTTATCCAGGTAGAAATTCGACGGCATATCAAAAATCTGTAACATTACCATTACTGACTTCAGGCATTTTTACCCACTGTTCTAAGTTTTAAATAGGTCCCTAGAGTTGCGTCACAGCAGCAAATGTCAAATGTCAAATTACATTGTTATATCCACGTAAACATACAATTCACATCAAGGAAAATTCAAAAAAGCTTCTAAAGAGCCTGAAAGTACAGACTTCCACAGACAGATTTTGGACATACAGACAAGGACAGCTAGATAGAATTTCTGCATGCTTCAAATGCACACTGTAAACAAAATGATATAATAAGAGAATATGAATCATGTCCCTCAATGAAAACAACAAAAAGTGAATATTATAATATAAGTAACATAGAATAGCTTTTCATTTCGTTTTATGGCTGATCACAAGAGAGCTACAGATGTAAGGAGCACCAAGGCCCATTTGAACTCATTCTTCCAGAATACCCACCCTCATCTGCCCAATAAACTGTGTAATTTATGCATTCAATTGTAAATTCCCAGAAGGATTACTAAATAGTGAGTCTCAGATGTGTTGCGGCTGACTCTGTAGAAATCAGTGGCCAATCTCAGTTCTAGCTTCACACTAACAGAGAGCTCCGGCTCACCTGGGATTTACTATTAACAAATCCTTTTATGATTTTCTCAATTTAAACCCGAATGTAGTTTTTTTTAATGATAAAAATGAAATGAAATTGAATGGTAAAATGAATTAATATATTCATAGAATCATACAGCAAATAAGGAAGTCACTCAATTGCTCATATCTGTGACATCTGAAAATAAGCTTTGCATTTATCCCCATTGCCCCCACCCCCCTTCTGCTTTCATATTTTTCTTTCACAAATTTGTCTAATGACCTTTTAAAACCATTTTGGATTCCTCTTCATCAATTAGATTTTTTTTTAAAGTGGTCTTAATTATGCAGCAGAATTAATGAAGAATGTGGAATGATTTCTTCTGTCCACATTTTTCCACAAACGAGAAAACGCAGAAAGGTTTTGTACTTACAGTCAACTTCGATTCACAAAGAACCACCATTCTGAATGGATGAATGGAATTGTGAACCTCTGTAACTTGCTGACATAAAATGAATGCTAGACATGTTAGGTTATCCTCCAGGGATCCACTGTACAGTCATGTAGTAATGGAATATCAACTCCAATAGCTTATTGCTAAGAAATGGAATACAAAGCATGATTGTCATGTCAGTGCAGTAATATTTTCCTACTAAAGTATGTTGAAGCACCACAGCTTAGTACAGGTAGACCTCGCTTGGGTCAACATTTGTTTCGTTATTACGTTGCTGATAAATAGGGAACATTTATTCATTCAATGTTGTGACGTTCGCTATTACATCTTGTGTGTGGGTGGAAACTACTTTGGGTAGCATAGGCGTACATAGACGCTGAACGCCCGGTATTCTTGCACGGGTTCGCTTAACGTCGTTTCGCTTAAAGTCACGCTTTTCGTGTACACAGCTGCAACATTAAGCGAGGACTAAGTGTATTAAATTCCTGTCTTAAACAGTGTGTCCCATTTCCCATTTTAACTTAAAAAGATGACTTTTAAAAAAGTATATTGTTTGTAAAAATGTATTCTATAAACTATAGATATTAAACTAAACGGAAATTAAGATGCATTTGTACAACTCCTCGCGCTTTTCTTCATCCTACTAGTTTTCTTCTGATTTAATATGATGGGTACATGACTGTTTTGTTGACAAACTTGCCAGCGATTTGTGTCAGCAAGATCCCAGACACAGTCATGAGGTATATGACCAATTTATGTGGAGGAATGTTGTCCAGAACACAGGCAGAAACTACCTGCTCTTTTTTCAGCACCTTGGGATGTGCTATCGATGTGAAAGGCGCTGTCACAAGTTCTGACATTGGTCATAAACCTACAACCTTCTGACCTGAAGGTGACAGTGCTTTCCACTGAGTCAAAGTGACACCAAAAGACAATCTTGTACAGAGCTTCAATATGCAATTAATCAGAAGAATCACAAAAGTAAACAAGCATCCACAATAAAGAAGCCAATCTATTGTAATATAATTAAGACTTTGGTAGGGTGTGTTCTTATTCATCAATGTGAATTGACACCACGCTATGTATACATCAAGAGTGAAAAATGGATCACTACACCAAATAGCTACAGGACTCTTCCACATCAATTATGCTGAGAAATAAATCAATCAATATATTAAGAGGAATAGGCTAGTGAGAGTAAATGTAGGTCCACTTCAGGCAAAGACGGGAGAAGTTGTAATGGGGGATAGTGATATGGCCAAGTGCCTAAATGAATACATTGCGTCTGTCTTCACCCCAGAAGACACAAGTCTGCCAACAATAGTGATACACCAAGGGGTAAATGACAGGGAGCAACTTAGGGAAATCTTGATTAGCAGAGAATTGGTGCCAGGGAAACTGTTAGCACTAAACATTGATAATTCCCCTGGTCCGGATGGCTTGCATCCCAGGGTCTTAAAAAAGGCTTGCTTATGAGATAGTTGGGAGCCTTGTGTCTGATCTTCCAAAATTCCTTGGATTCTGGAACAGTCCCCATGGATTGGAAGATCACAAATGTCACACCACTATTTAAAAAGGGTGGAAAGGAAAAGATGGGTAACTATAGGCCAGTTAGTCTGACATCGGTGATAAGAAACATTTTAGAATCCTTGATTAAGGATGTTTTAGTGGGGTATTTAGGGGAGCACGATATAATTAGGCCAAGACAACATGGCTTTACAAAAGGGAAGTCATGTTTGACAAATCTCATAGAATATTTTGAGGATATTTCAAGTAAACTAGATAGGGGTGAATCAGTGGATGTAGTTTATTTGGACTTCCAGAAGGCATTCGATAAAGTGCCGCATAAAAGGTTGATCCAAAAGATAGGGGCCCACGGAATCGGGGGGAACATATTAATATGGATTAGGGAATGGTTAACAGGCAGGAAACAAAGAGTAGGGATAAACGGGTCCTTCTCAGATTGGCAGGATGTGACTAGTGCTCTGAGACGCCGTCCGGCACGGAGGGCGCTATATAAATCAAAGTTGTTGTTGTTGTAGTGGAGTGCCATAAGGATCAGTCCTTGAGCCTCAGCTATTTACCATCTACATCAACGATCTAGATAAGGACATCGAGCTGAATATATCTAAATTTGCTGATGATACGAAACTAGGAGGAAGCGTTAATACCAAGGATGACATTCAAAAATGCAGTGGGATATAGATAGGTTAGGTGAGTGGGCAGGTAGGTGGCAGATGAAGTATAATGTAGGGAAGTGCAAAGTCATCCACCTCGGTCGCAAAAACATCGGAGAAGATTATTTTTTAGATGGGGAGAGACTGGAAAGTGTTAGTGTGCAGAGGGACTTGGGTGTCCTTGTACACCAAACACAGAAAGTTAATGTACAAATGCAGCAGGCAATTAGGAAGGCTAACAGTGTGTTAGCTTTCATTATGAAAGGGTTAGAGTATAAGAGTAAGGAAGTCTTGCTGCAGCTGTAAAGGGCCCTGGTGAGACCACACCTGGAATACTGTGTGCAGTTTTGTCTCCTTATTTAAGAAAGGATGTACTTGCCTTGGAGGGAGTGCAGCGTAGGTTTACTAGGTTACCTGGAATGAGGGGGATGAGTTATGATGATAGGCTGATTAATTTGGGCCTATATTCTCTGGAATATAGAAGAATTAGAGGGGATCTTATAGAAATCTATAAGATTATTAAGGGGCACGACAAAGTACATAGTGGGAGATTGTTTCTCCTGGTTGGAGAATCTAAAACCAGGGGTTACAGTCTTAAAGTCAGGGGTCAGCCCTTTCACACTGAGTTGAGAAAAAACTTCTTCACTCGGAGGGTGGTGAATGTATGGAATTCTTTACCCCAAAGGGCTGTTGATGCTCAGTCCTTGAACATATTCAAGACTGAGTTAGATAAATTTCTCATTTATAAAGGGATTAAGGGGTATGGGGATAAGGCAGGTAGCTGGAGTTAGAATAGAATAGAATATCAGCCATGATTGAATGGCGGGGCAGGCTCGATGGGCTGAATGGCCTACTCCTGCTCCTATTTCTTATGTTCTTATGGATTTTTAAAAATTATAATTTTGTCACTCAATCCACAACAGTTTATGGGACACTGCTGTGTGCAATTGACTACCGTGATTCTCTGGGTAAAATGTATTTAATTCACTTTACAGGATATTTTGTGAAGTGCTTTGAGGTGTTCTCAACAACGTGAAATAAGGCACTATATCAAATGCAAGGATCATATAATGTAAAAGAGGGGATGGAGTGGGCAAGGCAGAGGAATTGAAGGAGAGATTTCCAAAGCTTTGGGACGCAGTGGCTGAA